>CAXAAD010000171.1:0-31000 GCA_963966675.1 Lasioglossum calceatum
ATTGACGCCGCCATAAACAGGCAAACACGATTTCATCACAAATAACCACTAATAACGTCATAACTTTTGAACCAATGGACTTTTTGGGACGGGGTTTGAACCAAAATCTTCGCGAAGAAACGCCGCGTCTAATGGTTCAAACCCCAGCTTTCTACGTGACGCCGTTTTCAATTGACGCCGCCATAAACCTGCAAACACGATTTCATCACAAATAACCACTAATAACGTCACAACTTTTGAACCAATGGACTTTTTGGGACGGGGTTTGAACCAAAATCTTCGCGAAGAAACGCCGCGTCTAATGGTTCAAACCCCAGCTTTCTACGTGACGCCGTTTTCAATTGACGCAGCCATAAACCTGCAAACACGATTTCATCACAAATAACCACTAATAACGTCATAACTTTTGAACCAATGGACTTTTTGGGACGGGGTTTGAACCAAAATCTTCGCGAAGAAACGCCGCGTCTAATGGTTCAAACCCCAGCTTTCTACGTGACGCCGTTTTCAATTGACCCAGCCATAAACCTGCAAACACGATTTCATCACAAATAACGTCATAACTTTTGAACCAATGGACTTTTTGGGACGGGGTTTGAACCAAAATCTTCGCGAAGAAACGCCGCGTCTAATGGTTCAAACCCCTGCTTTCTACGTGACGCCGTTTTCAATTGACGCAGCCATAAACAGGCAAACACGATTTCATCACAAATAACGTCACAACTTTTGAACCAATGGACTTTTTGGAACGGGGTTTGAACCAAAATCTTCGCGAAGAAACGCCGCGTCTAATGGTTCAAACCCCAGCTTTCTACGTGCCGCCGTTCTCAATTGACGCCGCCATAAACAGGCAAACACGATTTCATCACAAATAACCACTAATAACGTCATAACTTTTGAACCAATGGACTTTTTGGGACGGGGTTTGAACCAAAATCTTCGCGAAGAAACGCCGCGTCTAATGGTTCAAACCCCAGCTTTCTACGTGACGCCGTTTTCAATTGACGCCGCCATAAACCTGCAAACACGATTTCATCACAAATAACCACTAATAACGTCATAACTTTTGAACCATTGGACTTTTTGGGACGGGGTTTGAACCAAAATCTTCGCGAAGAAACGCCGCGTCTAATGGTTCAAACCCCAGCTTTCTACGTGACGCCGTTTTCAATTGACGCCGCCATAAACCTGCAAACACGATTTCATCACAAATAACCACTAATAACGTCACAACTTTTGAACCAATGGACTTTTTGGGACGGGGTTTGAACCAAAATCTTCGCGAAGAAACGCCGCGTCTAATGGTTCAAACCCCAGCTTTCTACGTGACGCCGTTTTCAATTGACGCAGCCATAAACCTGCAAACACGATTTCATCACAAATAACCACTAATAACGTCATAACTTTTGAACCAATGGACTTTTTGGGACGGGGTTTGAACCAAAATCTTCGCGAAGAAACGCCGCGTCTAATGGTTCAAACCCCAGCTTTCTACGTGACGCCGTTTTCAATTGACGCAGCCATAAACCTGCAAACACGATTTCATCACAAATAACGTCATAACTTTTGAACCAATGGACTTTTTGGGACGGGGTTTGAACCAAAATCTTCGCGAAGAAACGCCGCGTCTAATGGTTCAAACCCCTGCTTTCTACGTGACGCCGTTTTCAATTGACGCAGCCATAAACAGGCAAACACGATTTCATCACAAATAACGTCACAACTTTTGAACCAATGGACTTTTTGGAACGGGGTTTGAACCAAAATCTTCGCGAAGAAACGCCGCGTCTAATGGTTCAAACCCCAGCTTTCTACGTGCCGCCGTTCTCAATTGACGCCGCCATAAACAGGCAAACACGATTTCATCACAAATAACCACTAATAACGTCATAACTTTTGAACCAATGGACTTTTTGGGACGGGGTTTGAACCAAAATCTTCGCGAAGAAACGCCGCGTCTAATGGTTCAAACCCCAGCTTTCTACGTGACGCCGTTTTCAATTGACGCCGCCATAAACCTGCAAACACGATTTCATCACAAATAACCACTAATAACGTCATAACTTTTGAACCATTGGACTTTTTGGGACGGGGTTTGAACCAAAATCTTCGCGAAGAAACGCCGCGTCTAATGGTTCAAACCCCAGCTTTCTACGTGACGCCGTTTTCAATTGACGCCGCCATAAACCTGCAAACACGATTTCATCACAAATAACGTCACAACTTTTGAACCAATGGACTTTTTGGGACGGGGTTTGAACCAAAATCTTCGCGAAGAAACGCCGCGTCTAATGGTTCAAACCCCAGCTTTCTACGTGACGCCGTTTTCAATTGACGCCGCCATAAACCTGCAAACACGATTTCATCACAAATAACGTCATAACTTTTGAACCAATGGACTTTTTGGGACGGGGTTTGAACCAAAACCTTCGCGAAGAAACGCCGCGTCTAATGGTTCAAACCCCAGCTTTCTACGTGACGCCGTTTTCAATTGACGCAGCCATAAACAGGCAAACACGATTTCATCACAAATAACGTCACAACTTTTGAACCAATGGACTTTTTGGGACGGGGTTTGAACCAAAATCATCGCGAAGAAACGCCGCGTCTAATGGTTCAAACCCCAGCTTTCTACGTGACGCCGTTTTCAATTGACGCCGCCATAAACCTGCAAACACGATTTCATCACAAATAACCACTAATAACGTCACAACTTTTGAACCAATGGACTTTTTGGGACGGGGTTTGAACCAAAATCTTCGCGAAGAAACGCCGCGTCTAATGGTTCAAACCCCAGCTTTCTACGTGACGCCGTTTTCAATTGACGCCGCCATAAACCTGCAAACACGATTTCATCACAAATAACGTCATAACTTTTGAACCAATGGACTTTTTGGGACGGGGTTTGAACCAAAACCTTCGCGAAGAAACGCCGCGTCTAATGGTTCAAACCCCAGCTTTCTACGTGACGCCGTTTTCAATTGACGCAGCCATAAACAGGCAAACACGATTTCATCACAAATAACGTCACAACTTTTGAACCAATGGACTTTTTGGGACGGGGTTTGAACCAAAATCTTCGCGAAGAAACGCCGCGTCTAATGGTTCAAACCCCAGCTTTCTACGTGACGCCGTTTTCAATTGACGCCGCCATAAACCTGCAAACACGATTTCATCACAAATAACCACTAATAACGTCACAACTTTTGAACCAATGGACTTTTTGGAACGGGGTTTGAACCAAAATCTTCGCGAAGAAACGCCGCGTCTAATGGTTCAAACCCCAGCTTTCTACGTGCCGCCGTTTTCAATTGACGCAGCCATAAACAGGCAAACACGATTTCATCACAAATAACGTCACAACTTTTGAACCAATGGACTTTTTGGGACGGGGTTTGAACCAAAATCATCGCGAAGAAACGCCGCGTCTAATGGTTCAAACCCCAGCTTTCTACGTGACGCCGTTTTCAATTGACGCCGCCATAAACCTGCAAACACGATTTCATCACAAATAACCACTAATAACGTCACAACTTTTGAACCAATGGACTTTTTGGGACGGGGTTTGAACCAAAATCTTCGCGAAGAAACGCCGCGTCTAATGGTTCAAACCCCAGCTTTCTACGTGACGCCGTTTTCAATTGACGCCGCCATAAACCTGCAAACACGATTTCATCACAAATAACGCCATAACTTTTGAACCAATGGACTTTTTGGGACGGGGTTTGAACCAAAACCTTCGCGAAGAAACGCCGCGTCTAATGGTTCAAACCCCAGCTTTCTACGTGACGCCGTTTTCAATTGACGCAGCCATAAACAGGCAAACACGATTTCATCACAAATAACGCCATAACTTTTGAACCAATGGACTTTTTGGGACGGGGTTTGAACCAAAACCTTCGCGAAGAAACGCCGCGTCTAATGGTTCAAACCCCAGCTTTCTACGTGACGCCGTTTTCAATTGACGCCGCCATAAACCTGCAAACACGATTTCATCACAAATAACCACTAATAACGTCATAACTTTTGAACCATTGGACTTTTTGGGACGGGGTTTGAACCAAAATCTTCGCGAAGAAACGCCGCGTCTAATGGTTCAAACCCCAGCTTTCTACGTGACGCCGTTTTCAATTGACGCCGCCATAAACCTGCAAACACGATTTCATCACAAATAACCACTAATAACGTCACAACTTTTGAACCAATGGACTTTTTGGGACGGGGTTTGAACCAAAATCTTCGCGAAGAAACGCCGCGTCTAATGGTTCAAACCCCAGCTTTCTACGTGACGCCGTTTTCAATTGACGCAGCCATAAACCTGCAAACACGATTTCATCACAAATAACCACTAATAACGTCATAACTTTTGAACCAATGGACTTTTTGGGACGGGGTTTGAACCAAAATCTTCGCGAAGAAACGCCGCGTCTAATGGTTCAAACCCCAGCTTTCTACGTGACGCCGTTTTCAATTGACGCAGCCATAAACCTGCAAACACGATTTCATCACAAATAACGTCATAACTTTTGAACCAATGGACTTTTTGGGACGGGGTTTGAACCAAAATCTTCGCGAAGAAACGCCGCGTCTAATGGTTCAAACCCCTGCTTTCTACGTGACGCCGTTTTCAATTGACGCAGCCATAAACAGGCAAACACGATTTCATCACAAATAACGTCACAACTTTTGAACCAATGGACTTTTTGGAACGGGGTTTGAACCAAAATCTTCGCGAAGAAACGCCGCGTCTAATGGTTCAAACCCCAGCTTTCTACGTGCCGCCGTTCTCAATTGACGCCGCCATAAACAGGCAAACACGATTTCATCACAAATAACCACTAATAACGTCATAACTTTTGAACCAATGGACTTTTTGGGACGGGGTTTGAACCAAAATCTTCGCGAAGAAACGCCGCGTCTAATGGTTCAAACCCCAGCTTTCTACGTGACGCCGTTTTCAATTGACGCCGCCATAAACCTGCAAACACGATTTCATCACAAATAACCACTAATAACGTCATAACTTTTGAACCATTGGACTTTTTGGGACGGGGTTTGAACCAAAATCTTCGCGAAGAAACGCCGCGTCTAATGGTTCAAACCCCAGCTTTCTACGTGACGCCGTTTTCAATTGACGCCGCCATAAACCTGCAAACACGATTTCATCACAAATAACGTCACAACTTTTGAACCAATGGACTTTTTGGGACGGGGTTTGAACCAAAATCTTCGCGAAGAAACGCCGCGTCTAATGGTTCAAACCCCAGCTTTCTACGTGACGCCGTTTTCAATTGACGCCGCCATAAACCTGCAAACACGATTTCATCACAAATAACGTCATAACTTTTGAACCAATGGACTTTTTGGGACGGGGTTTGAACCAAAACCTTCGCGAAGAAACGCCGCGTCTAATGGTTCAAACCCCAGCTTTCTACGTGACGCCGTTTTCAATTGACGCAGCCATAAACAGGCAAACACGATTTCATCACAAATAACGTCACAACTTTTGAACCAATGGACTTTTTGGGACGGGGTTTGAACCAAAATCATCGCGAAGAAACGCCGCGTCTAATGGTTCAAACCCCAGCTTTCTACGTGACGCCGTTTTCAATTGACGCCGCCATAAACCTGCAAACACGATTTCATCACAAATAACCACTAATAACGTCACAACTTTTGAACCAATGGACTTTTTGGGACGGGGTTTGAACCAAAATCTTCGCGAAGAAACGCCGCGTCTAATGGTTCAAACCCCAGCTTTCTACGTGACGCCGTTTTCAATTGACGCCGCCATAAACCTGCAAACACGATTTCATCACAAATAACGTCATAACTTTTGAACCAATGGACTTTTTGGGACGGGGTTTGAACCAAAACCTTCGCGAAGAAACGCCGCGTCTAATGGTTCAAACCCCAGCTTTCTACGTGACGCCGTTTTCAATTGACGCAGCCATAAACAGGCAAACACGATTTCATCACAAATAACGTCACAACTTTTGAACCAATGGACTTTTTGGGACGGGGTTTGAACCAAAATCTTCGCGAAGAAACGCCGCGTCTAATGGTTCAAACCCCAGCTTTCTACGTGACGCCGTTTTCAATTGACGCCGCCATAAACCTGCAAACACGATTTCATCACAAATAACCACTAATAACGTCACAACTTTTGAACCAATGGACTTTTTGGAACGGGGTTTGAACCAAAATCTTCGCGAAGAAACGCCGCGTCTAATGGTTCAAACCCCAGCTTTCTACGTGCCGCCGTTTTCAATTGACGCAGCCATAAACAGGCAAACACGATTTCATCACAAATAACGTCACAACTTTTGAACCAATGGACTTTTTGGGACGGGGTTTGAACCAAAATCATCGCGAAGAAACGCCGCGTCTAATGGTTCAAACCCCAGCTTTCTACGTGACGCCGTTTTCAATTGACGCCGCCATAAACCTGCAAACACGATTTCATCACAAATAACCACTAATAACGTCACAACTTTTGAACCAATGGACTTTTTGGGACGGGGTTTGAACCAAAATCTTCGCGAAGAAACGCCGCGTCTAATGGTTCAAACCCCAGCTTTCTACGTGACGCCGTTTTCAATTGACGCCGCCATAAACCTGCAAACACGATTTCATCACAAATAACGCCATAACTTTTGAACCAATGGACTTTTTGGGACGGGGTTTGAACCAAAACCTTCGCGAAGAAACGCCGCGTCTAATGGTTCAAACCCCAGCTTTCTACGTGACGCCGTTTTCAATTGACGCAGCCATAAACAGGCAAACACGATTTCATCACAAATAACGTCACAACTTTTGAACCAATGGACTTTTTGGGACGGGGTTTGAACCAAAATCTTCGCGAAGAAACGCCGCGTCTAATGGTTCAAACCCCAGCTTTCTACGTGTCGCCGTTTTCAATTGACGCCGCCATAAACCTGCAAACACGATTTCATCACAAATAACCACTAATAACGTCACAACTTTTGAACCAATGGACTTTTTGGAACGGGGTTTGAACCAAAATCTTCGCGAAGAAACGCCGCGTCTAATGGTTCAAACCCCAGCTTTCTACGTGCCGCCGTTCTCAATTGACGCCGCCATAAACAGGCAAACACGATTTCATCACAAATAACCACTAATAACGTCATAACTTTTGAACCAATGGACTTTTTGGGACGGGGTTTGAACCAAAATCTTCGCGAAGAAACGCCGCGTCTAATGGTTCAAACCCCAGCTTTCTACGTGACGCCGTTTTCAATTGACGCAGCCATAAACCTGCAAACACGATTTCATCACAAATAACCACTAATAACGTCACAACTTTTGAACCAATGGACTTTTTGGGACGGGGTTTGAACCAAAATCTTCGCGAAGAAACGCCGCGTCTAATGGTTCAAACCCCAGCTTTCTACGTGACGCCGTTTTCAATTGACGCCGCCATAAACCTGCAAACACGATTTCATCACAAATAACGTCATAACTTTTGAACCAATGGACTTTTTGTGACGGGGTTTGAACCAAAACCTTCGCGAAGAAACGCCGCGTCTAATGGTTCAAACCCCAGCTTTCTACGTGACGCCGTTTTCAATTGACGCAGCCATAAACAGGCAAACACGATTTCATCACAAATAACCACTTATAACGTCACAACTTTTGAACCAATGGACTTTTTGGAACGGGGTTTGAACCAAAATCTTCGCGAAGAAACGCCGCGTCTAATGGTTCAAACCCCAGCTTTCTACGTGCCGCCGTTCTCAATTGACGCCGCCATAAACAGGCAAACACGATTTCATCACAAATAACCACTAATAACGTCATAACTTTTGAACCAATGGACTTTTTGGGACGGGGTTTGAACCAAAATCTTCGCGAAGAAACGCCGCGTCTAATGGTTCAAACCCCAGCTTTCTACGTGACGCCGTTTTCAATTGACGCCGCCATAAACCTGCAAACACGATTTCATCACAAATAACCACTAATAACGTCATAACTTTTGAACCATTGGACTTTTTGGGACGGGGTTTGAACCAAAATCTTCGCGAAGAAACGCCGCGTCTAATGGTTCAAACCCCAGCTTTCTACGTGACGCCGTTTTCAATTGACGCCGCCATAAACCTGCAAACACGATTTCATCACAAATAACGTCACAACTTTTGAACCAATGGACTTTTTGGGACGGGGTTTGAACCAAAATCTTCGCGAAGAAACGCCGCGTCTAATGGTTCAAACCCCAGCTTTCTACGTGACGCCGTTTTCAATTGACGCCGCCATAAACCTGCAAACACGATTTCATCACAAATAACGTCATAACTTTTGAACCAATGGACTTTTTGGGACGGGGTTTGAACCAAAACCTTCGCGAAGAAACGCCGCGTCTAATGGTTCAAACCCCAGCTTTCTACGTGACGCCGTTTTCAATTGACGCAGCCATAAACAGGCAAACACGATTTCATCACAAATAACGTCACAACTTTTGAACCAATGGACTTTTTGGGACGGGGTTTGAACCAAAATCATCGCGAAGAAACGCCGCGTCTAATGGTTCAAACCCCAGCTTTCTACGTGACGCCGTTTTCAATTGACGCAGCCATAAAGAGACAAACACGATTTCATGACAAATAACCACTTAAAACGTCATAACTTATGAACGAATGGACTTTTTGGGACGGGGTTTGAACCAAAACCTTCGCGGAGAAACGCCGCTTCTAATGGTTCAAACCCCAGCTTTCTACGTGACGCCGTTTTCAATTGACGCAGCCATAAAGAGACAAACACGATTTCATCACAAATAACCACTTAAAACGTCATAACTTATGAACGAATGGACTTTTTGGGACGGGGTTAGAACCAAAACCTTCGCGAAGAAACGCCGCTTCTAATGGTTCAAACCCCAGCTTTCTACGTGACGCCGTTTTCAATTGACGCAGCCATAAAGAGACAAACACGATTTCATCACAAATAACCACTTAAAACGTCATAACTTATGAACGAATGGACTTTTTGGTACGGGGTTAGAACCAAAACCTTCGCGAAGAAACGCCGCGTCTAATGGTTCAAACCCCAGCTTTCTACGTCACGCCGTTTTCAATTGACGCAGCCATAAAGAGACAAACACGATTTCATCACAAATAACCACTTAAAACGTCATAACTTATGAACGAATGGACTTTTTGGGACGGGGTTAGAACCAAAACCTTCGCGAAGAAACGCCGCTTCTAATGGTTCAAACCCCAGCTTTCTACGTGACGCCGTTTTCAATTGACGCAGCCATAAAGAGACAAACACGATTTCATGACAAATAACCACTTAAAACGTCATAACTTATGAACGAATGGACTTTTTGGGACGGGGTTAGAACCAAAACCTTCGCGAAGAAACGCCGCTTCTAATGGTTCAAACCCCAGCTTTCTACGTGACGCCGTTTTCAATTGACGCAGCCATAAAGAGACAAACACGATTTCATCACAAATAACCACTTAAAACGTCATAACTTATGAACGAATGGACTTTTTGGGACGGGGTTAGAACCAAAACCTTCGCGAAGAAACGCCGCTTCTAATGGTTCAAACCCCAGCTTTCTACGTGACGCCGTTTTCAATTGACGCAGCCATAAAGAGACAAACACGATTTCATCACAAATAACCACTTAAAACGTCATAACGTATGAACGAATGGACTTTTTGGGACGGGGTTAGAACCAAAACCTTCGCGAAGAAACGCCGCTTCTAATGGTTCAAACCCCAGCTTTCTACGTGACGCCGTTTTCAATTGACGCAGCCATAAAGAGACAAACACGATTTCATCACAAATAACCACTTAAAACGTCATAACT
Organism: Lasioglossum calceatum; assembly: GCA_963966675.1. Taxonomy (NCBI): domain Eukaryota; kingdom Metazoa; phylum Arthropoda; class Insecta; order Hymenoptera; family Halictidae; genus Lasioglossum; species Lasioglossum calceatum. Next base: position 9,836 of record CAXAAD010000171.1, read on the forward strand.
TATGAACGAATGGACTTTTTGGGACGGGGTTAGAACCAAAACCTTCGCGAAGAAACGCCGCGTCTAATGGTTCAAACCCCAGCTTTCTACGTGACGCCGTTTTCAAATGACGCAGCCATAAAGAGACAAACACGATTTCATGACAAATAACCACTTAAAACGTCATAACTTATGAACGAATGGACTTTTTGGTACGGGGTTAGAACCAAAACCTTCGCGAAGAAACGCCGCTTCTAATGGTTCAAACCCCAGCTTTCTACGTGACGCCGTTTTCAATTGACGCAGCCATAAAGAGACAAACACGATTTCATCACAAATAACCACTTAAAACGTCATAACTTATGAACGAATGGACTTTTTGGGACGGGGTTTGAACCAAAACCTTCGCGAAGAAACGCCGCTTCTAATGGTTCAAACCCCAGCTTTCTACGTGACGCCGTTTTCAATTGACGCAGCCATAAAGAGACAAACACGATTTCATGACAAATAACCACTTAAAACGTCATAACTTATGAACGAATGGACTTTTTGGTACGGGGTTAGAACCAAAACCTTCGCGAAGAAACGCCGCCTCTAATGGTTCAAACCCCAGCTTTCTACGTGACGCCGTTTTCAATTGACGCAGCCATAAAGAGACAAACACGATTTCATGACAAATAACCACTTAAAACGTCATAACTTATGAACGAATGGACTTTTTGGTACGGGGTTAGAACCAAAACCTTCGCGAAGAAACGCCGCGTCTAATGGTTCAAACCCCAGCTTTCTACGTGACGCCGTTTTCAATTGACGCAGCCATAAAGAGACAAACACGATTTCATGACAAATAACCACTTAAAACGTCATAACTTATGAACGAATGGACTTTTTGGGACGGGGTTTGAACCAAAACCTTCGCGGAGAAACGCCGCTTCTAATGGTTCAAACCCCAGCTTTCTACGTGACGCCGTTTTCAATTGACGCAGCCATAAAGAGACAAACACGATTTCATCACAAATAACCACTTAAAACGTCATAACTTATGAACGAATGGACTTTTTGGGACGGGGTTAGAACCAAAACCTTCGCGAAGAAACGCCGCTTCTAATGGTTCAAACCCCAGCTTTCTACGTGACGCCGTTTTCAATTGACGCAGCCATAAAGAGACAAACACGATTTCATCACAAATAACCACTTAAAACGTCATAACTTATGAACGAATGGACTTTTTGGTACGGGGTTAGAACCAAAACCTTCGCGAAGAAACGCCGCGTCTAATGGTTCAAACCCCAGCTTTCTACGTCACGCCGTTTTCAATTGACGCAGCCATAAAGAGACAAACACGATTTCATCACAAATAACCACTTAAAACGTCATAACTTATGAACGAATGGACTTTTTGGGACGGGGTTAGAACCAAAACCTTCGCGAAGAAACGCCGCTTCTAATGGTTCAAACCCCAGCTTTCTACGTGACGCCGTTTTCAATTGACGCAGCCATAAAGAGACAAACACGATTTCATGACAAATAACCACTTAAAACGTCATAACTTATGAACGAATGGACTTTTTGGGACGGGGTTAGAACCAAAACCTTCGCGAAGAAACGCCGCTTCTAATGGTTCAAACCCCAGCTTTCTACGTGACGCCGTTTTCAATTGACGCAGCCATAAACCTGCAAACACGATTTCATCACAAATAACGTCATAACTTTTGAACCAATGGACTTTTTGGGACGGGGTTTGAACCAAAATCTTCGCGAAGAAACGCCGCGTCTAATGGTTCAAACCCCTGCTTTCTACGTGACGCCGTTTTCAATTGACGCAGCCATAAACAGGCAAACACGATTTCATCACAAATAACGTCACAACTTTTGAACCAATGGACTTTTTGGAACGGGGTTTGAACCAAAATCTTCGCGAAGAAACGCCGCGTCTAATGGTTCAAACCCCAGCTTTCTACGTGCCGCCGTTCTCAATTGACGCCGCCATAAACAGGCAAACACGATTTCATCACAAATAACCACTAATAACGTCACAACTTTTGAACCAATGGACTTTTTGGAACGGGGTTTGAACCAAAATCTTCGCGAAGAAACGCCGCGTCTAATGGTTCAAACCCCAGCTTTCTACGTGCCGCCGTTTTCAATTGACGCAGCCATAAAGAGACAAACACGATTTCATGACAAATAACCACTTAAAACGTCATAACTTATGAACGAATGGACTTTTTGGTACGGGGTTAGAACCAAAACCTTCGCGAAGAAACGCCGCGTCTAATGGTTCAAACCCCAGCTTTCTACGTGACGCCGTTTTCAATTGACGCAGCCATAAAGAGACAAACACGATTTCATCACAAATAACCACTTAAAACGTCATAACTTATGAACGAATGGACTTTTTGGTACGGGGTTAGAACCAAAACCTTCGCGAAGAAACGCCGCGTCTAATGGTTCAAACCCCAGCTTTCTACGTGACGCCGTTTTCAATTGACGCAGCCATAAAGAGACAAACACGATTTCATGACAAATAACCACTTAAAACGTCATAACTTATGAACGAATGGACTTTTTGGGACGGGGTTTGAACCAAAACCTTCGCGGAGAAACGCCGCTTCTAATGGTTCAAACCCCAGCTTTCTACGTGACGCCGTTTTCAATTGACGCAGCCATAAAGAGACAAACACGATTTCATCACAAATAACCACTTAAAACGTCATAACTTATGAACGAATGGACTTTTTGGGACGGGGTTAGAACCAAAACCTTCGCGAAGAAACGCCGCTTCTAATGGTTCAAACCCCAGCTTTCTACGTGACGCCGTTTTCAATTGACGCAGCCATAAAGAGACAAACACGATTTCATCACAAATAACCACTTAAAACGTCATAACTTATGAACGAATGGACTTTTTGGTACGGGGTTAGAACCAAAACCTTCGCGAAGAAACGCCGCGTCTAATGGTTCAAACCCCAGCTTTCTACGTCACGCCGTTTTCAATTGACGCAGCCATAAAGAGACAAACACGATTTCATCACAAATAACCACTTAAAACGTCATAACTTATGAACGAATGGACTTTTTGGGACGGGGTTAGAACCAAAACCTTCGCGAAGAAACGCCGCTTCTAATGGTTCAAACCCCAGCTTTCTACGTGACGCCGTTTTCAATTGACGCAGCCATAAAGAGACAAACACGATTTCATGACAAATAACCACTTAAAACGTCATAACTTATGAACGAATGGACTTTTTGGGACGGGGTTAGAACCAAAACCTTCGCGAAGAAACGCCGCTTCTAATGGTTCAAACCCCAGCTTTCTACGTGACGCCGTTTTCAATTGACGCAGCCATAAACCTGCAAACACGATTTCATCACAAATAACGTCATAACTTTTGAACCAATGGACTTTTTGGGACGGGGTTTGAACCAAAATCTTCGCGAAGAAACGCCGCGTCTAATGGTTCAAACCCCTGCTTTCTACGTGACGCCGTTTTCAATTGACGCAGCCATAAACAGGCAAACACGATTTCATCACAAATAACGTCACAACTTTTGAACCAATGGACTTTTTGGAACGGGGTTTGAACCAAAATCTTCGCGAAGAAACGCCGCGTCTAATGGTTCAAACCCCAGCTTTCTACGTGCCGCCGTTCTCAATTGACGCCGCCATAAACAGGCAAACACGATTTCATCACAAATAACCACTAATAACGTCACAACTTTTGAACCAATGGACTTTTTGGAACGGGGTTTGAACCAAAATCTTCGCGAAGAAACGCCGCGTCTAATGGTTCAAACCCCAGCTTTCTACGTGCCGCCGTTTTCAATTGACGCAGCCATAAAGAGACAAACACGATTTCATCACAAATAACCACTTAAAACGTCATAACTTATGAACGAATGGACTTTTTGGGACGGGGTTAGAACCAAAACCTTCGCGAAGAAACGCCGCTTCTAATGGTTCAAACCCCAGCTTTCTACGTGACGCCGTTTTCAATTGACGCAGCCATAAAGAGACAAACACGATTTCATGACAAATAACCACTTAAAACGTCATAACTTATGAACGAATGGACTTTTTGGGACGGGGTTAGAACCAAAACCTTCGCGAAGAAACGCCGCTTCTAATGGTTCAAACCCCAGCTTTCTACGTGACGCCGTTTTCAATTGACGCAGCCATAAACCTGCAAACACGATTTCATCACAAATAACGTCATAACTTTTGAACCAATGGACTTTTTGGGACGGGGTTTGAACCAAAATCTTCGCGAAGAAACGCCGCGTCTAATGGTTCAAACCCCTGCTTTCTACGTGACGCCGTTTTCAATTGACGCAGCCATAAACAGGCAAACACGATTTCATCACAAATAACGTCACAACTTTTGAACCAATGGACTTTTTGGAACGGGGTTTGAACCAAAATCTTCGCGAAGAAACGCCGCGTCTAATGGTTCAAACCCCAGCTTTCTACGTGCCGCCGTTCTCAATTGACGCCGCCATAAACAGGCAAACACGATTTCATCACAAATAACCACTAATAACGTCATAACTTTTGAACCAATGGACTTTTTGGGACGGGGTTTGAACCAAAATCTTCGCGAAGAAACGCCGCGTCTAATGGTTCAAACCCCAGCTTTCTACGTGACGCCGTTTTCAATTGACGCCGCCATAAACCTGCAAACACGATTTCATCACAAATAACCACTAATAACGTCATAACTTTTGAACCATTGGACTTTTTGGGACGGGGTTTGAACCAAAATCTTCGCGAAGAAACGCCGCGTCTAATGGTTCAAACCCCAGCTTTCTACGTGACGCCGTTTTCAATTGACGCCGCCATAAACCTGCAAACACGATTTCATCACAAATAACGTCACAACTTTTGAACCAATGGACTTTTTGGGACGGGGTTTGAACCAAAATCTTCGCGAAGAAACGCCGCGTCTAATGGTTCAAACCCCAGCTTTCTACGTGACGCCGTTTTCAATTGACGCCGCCATAAACCTGCAAACACGATTTCATCACAAATAACGTCATAACTTTTGAACCAATGGACTTTTTGGGACGGGGTTTGAACCAAAACCTTCGCGAAGAAACGCCGCGTCTAATGGTTCAAACCCCAGCTTTCTACGTGACGCCGTTTTCAATTGACGCAGCCATAAACAGGCAAACACGATTTCATCACAAATAACGTCACAACTTTTGAACCAATGGACTTTTTGGGACGGGGTTTGAACCAAAATCTTCGCGAAGAAACGCCGCGTCTAATGGTTCAAACCCCAGCTTTCTACGTGACGCCGTTTTCAATTGACGCCGCCATAAACCTGCAAACACGATTTCATCACAAATAACCACTAATAACGTCACAACTTTTGAACCAATGGACTTTTTGGAACGGGGTTTGAACCAAAATCTTCGCGAAGAAACGCCGCGTCTAATGGTTCAAACCCCAGCTTTCTACGTGCCGCCGTTTTCAATTGACGCAGCCATAAACAGGCAAACACGATTTCATCACAAATAACGTCACAACTTTTGAACCAATGGACTTTTTGGGACGGGGTTTGAACCAAAATCATCGCGAAGAAACGCCGCGTCTAATGGTTCAAACCCCAGCTTTCTACGTGACGCCGTTTTCAATTGACGCCGCCATAAACCTGCAAACACGATTTCATCACAAATAACGTCACAACTTTTGAACCAATGGACTTTTTGGGACGGGGTTTGAACCAAAATCTTCGCGAAGAAACGCCGCGTCTAATGGTTCAAACCCCAGCTTTCTACGTGACGCCGTTTTCAATTGACGCCGCCATAAACCTGCAAACACGATTTCATCACAAATAACGTCATAACTTTTGAACCAATGGACTTTTTGGGACGGGGTTTGAACCAAAACCTTCGCGAAGAAACGCCGCGTCTAATGGTTCAAACCCCAGCTTTCTACGTGACGCCGTTTTCAATTGACGCAGCCATAAACAGGCAAACACGATTTCATCACAAATAACGTCACAACTTTTGAACCAATGGACTTTTTGGGACGGGGTTTGAACCAAAATCATCGCGAAGAAACGCCGCGTCTAATGGTTCAAACCCCAGCTTTCTACGTGACGCCGTTTTCAATTGACGCCGCCATAAACCTGCAAACACGATTTCATCACAAATAACCACTAATAACGTCACAACTTTTGAACCAATGGACTTTTTGGGACGGGGTTTGAACCAAAATCTTCGCGAAGAAACGCCGCGTCTAATGGTTCAAACCCCAGCTTTCTACGTGACGCCGTTTTCAATTGACGCAGCCATAAACAGGCAAACACGATTTCATCACAAATAACGTCACAACTTTTGAACCAATGGACTTTTTGGGACGGGGTTTGAACCAAAATCATCGCGAAGAAACGCCGCGTCTAATGGTTCAAACCCCAGCTTTCTACGTGACGCCGTTTTCAATTGACGCCGCCATAAACCTGCAAACACGATTTCATCACAAATAACCACTAATAACGTCACAACTTTTGAACCAATGGACTTTTTGGGACGGGGTTTGAACCAAAATCTTCGCGAAGAAACGCCGCGTCTAATGGTTCAAACCCCAGCTTTCTACGTGACGCCGTTTTCAATTGACGCCGCCATAAACCTGCAAACACGATTTCATCACAAATAACCACTAATAACGTCACAACTTTTGAACCAATGGACTTTTTGGAACGGGGTTTGAACCAAAATCTTCGCGAAGAAACGCCGCGTCTAATGGTTCAAACCCCAGCTTTCTACGTGCCGCCGTTTTCAATTGACGCAGCCATAAACAGGCAAACACGATTTCATCACAAATAACGTCACAACTTTTGAACCAATGGACTTTTTGGGACGGGGTTTGAACCAAAATCATCGCGAAGAAACGCCGCGTCTAATGGTTCAAACCCCAGCTTTCTACGTGACGCCGTTTTCAATTGACGCCGCCATAAACCTGCAAACACGATTTCATCACAAATAACGTCATAACTTTTGAACCAATGGACTTTTTGGGACGGGGTTTGAACCAAAACCTTCGCGAAGAAACGCCGCGTCTAATGGTTCAAACCCCAGCTTTCTACGTGACGCCGTTTTCAATTGACGCAGCCATAAACAGGCAAACACGATTTCATCACAAATAACGTCACAACTTTTGAACCAATGGACTTTTTGGGACGGGGTTTGAACCAAAATCATCGCGAAGAAACGCCGCGTCTAATGGTTCAAACCCCAGCTTTCTACGTGACGCCGTTTTCAATTGACGCCGCCATAAACCTGCAAACACGATTTCATCACAAATAACCACTAATAACGTCACAACTTTTGAACCAATGGACTTTTTGGGACGGGGTTTGAACCAAAATCTTCGCGAAGAAACGCCGCGTCTAATGGTTCAAACCCCAGCTTTCTACGTGACGCCGTTTTCAATTGACGCCGCCATAAACCTGCAAACACGATTTCATCACAAATAACGTCATAACTTTTGAACCAATGGACTTTTTGGGACGGGGTTTGAACCAAAACCTTCGCGAAGAAACGCCGCGTCTAATGGTTCAAACCCCAGCTTTCTACGTGACGCCGTTTTCAATTGACGCAGCCATAAACAGGCAAACACGATTTCATCACAAATAACGTCACAACTTTTGAACCAATGGACTTTTTGGGACGGGGTTTGAACCAAAATCTTCGCGAAGAAACGCCGCGTCTAATGGTTCAAACCCCAGCTTTTACGTGACGCCGTTTTCAATTGACGCCGCCATAAACCTGCAAACACGATTTCATCACAAATAACCACTAATAACGTCACAACTTTTGAACCAATGGACTTTTTGGAACGGGGTTTGAACCAAAATCTTCGCGAAGAAACGCCGCGTCTAATGGTTCAAACCCCAGCTTTCTACGTGACGCCGTTTTCAATTGACGCAGCCATAAAGAGACAAACACGATTTCATGACAAATAACCACTTAAAACGTCATAACTTATGAACGAATGGACTTTTTGGGACGGGGTTAGAACCAAAACCTTCGCGAAGAAACGCCGCTTCTAATGGTTCAAACCCCAGCTTTCTACGTGACGCCGTTTTCAATTGACGCAGCCATAAAGAGACAAACACGATTTCATCACAAATAACCACTTAAAACGTCATAACTTATGAACGAATGGACTTTTTGGGACGGGGTTAGAACCAAAACCTTCGCGAAGAAACGCCGCTTCTAATGGTTCAAACCCCAGCTTTCTACGTGACGCCGTTTTCAATTGACGCAGCCATAAAGAGACAAACACGATTTCATCACAAATAACCACTTAAAACGTCATAACGTATGAACGAATGGACTTTTTGGGACGGGGTTAGAACCAAAACCTTCGCGAAGAAACGCCGCTTCTAATGGTTCAAACCCCAGCTTTCTACGTGACGCCGTTTTCAATTGACGCAGCCATAAAGAGACAAACACGATTTCATCACAAATAACCACTTAAAACGTCATAACTTATGAACGAATGGACTTTTTGGGACGGGGTTAGAACCAAAACCTTCGCGAAGAAACGCCGCGTCTAATGGTTCAAACCCCAGCTTTCTACGTGACGCCGTTTTCAAATGACGCAGCCATAAAGAGACAAACACGATTTCATGACAAATAACCACTTAAAACGTCATAACTTATGAACGAATGGACTTTTTGGTACGGGGTTAGAACCAAAACCTTCGCGAAGAAACGCCGCTTCTAATGGTTCAAACCCCAGCTTTCTACGTGACGCCGTTTTCAATTGACGCAGCCATAAAGAGACAAACACGATTTCATCACAAATAACCACTTAAAACGTCATAACTTATGAACGAATGGACTTTTTGGGACGGGGTTTGAACCAAAACCTTCGCGAAGAAACGCCGCTTCTAATGGTTCAAACCCCAGCTTTCTACGTGACGCCGTTTTCAATTGACGCAGCCATAAAGAGACAAACACGATTTCATGACAAATAACCACTTAAAACGTCATAACTTATGAACGAATGGACTTTTTGGTACGGGGTTAGAACCAAAACCTTCGCGAAGAAACGCCGCCTCTAATGGTTCAAACCCCAGCTTTCTACGTGACGCCGTTTTCAATTGACGCAGCCATAAAGAGACAAACACGATTTCATGACAAATAACCACTTAAAACGTCATAACTTATGAACGAATGGACTTTTTGGTACGGGGTTAGAACCAAAACCTTCGCGAAGAAACGCCGCGTCTAATGGTTCAAACCCCAGCTTTCTACGTGACGCCGTTTTCAATTGACGCAGCCATAAAGAGACAAACACGATTTCATGACAAATAACCACTTAAAACGTCATAACTTATGAACGAATGGACTTTTTGGGACGGGGTTTGAACCAAAACCTTCGCGGAGAAACGCCGCTTCTAATGGTTCAAACCCCAGCTTTCTACGTGACGCCGTTTTCAATTGACGCAGCCATAAAGAGACAAACACGATTTCATCACAAATAACCACTTAAAACGTCATAACTTATGAACGAATGGACTTTTTGGGACGGGGTTAGAACCAAAACCTTCGCGAAGAAACGCCGCTTCTAATGGTTCAAACCCCAGCTTTCTACGTGACGCCGTTTTCAATTGACGCAGCCATAAAGAGACAAACACGATTTCATCACAAATAACCACTTAAAACGTCATAACTTATGAACGAATGGACTTTTTGGTACGGGGTTAGAACCAAAACCTTCGCGAAGAAACGCCGCGTCTAATGGTTCAAACCCCAGCTTTCTACGTCACGCCGTTTTCAATTGACGCAGCCATAAAGAGACAAACACGATTTCATCACAAATAACCACTTAAAACGTCATAACTTATGAACGAATGGACTTTTTGGGACGGGGTTAGAACCAAAACCTTCGCGAAGAAACGCCGCTTCTAATGGTTCAAACCCCAGCTTTCTACGTGACGCCGTTTTCAATTGACGCAGCCATAAAGAGACAAACACGATTTCATGACAAATAACCACTTAAAACGTCATAACTTATGAACGAATGGACTTTTTGGGACGGGGTTAGAACCAAAACCTTCGCGAAGAAACGCCGCTTCTAATGGTTCAAACCCCAGCTTTCTACGTGACGCCGTTTTCAATTGACGCAGCCATAAACCTGCAAACACGATTTCATCACAAATAACGTCATAACTTTTGAACCAATGGACTTTTTGGGACGGGGTTTGAACCAAAATCTTCGCGAAGAAACGCCGCGTCTAATGGTTCAAACCCCTGCTTTCTACGTGACGCCGTTTTCAATTGACGCAGCCATAAACAGGCAAACACGATTTCATCACAAATAACGTCACAACTTTTGAACCAATGGACTTTTTGGAACGGGGTTTGAACCAAAATCTTCGCGAAGAAACGCCGCGTCTAATGGTTCAAACCCCAGCTTTCTACGTGCCGCCGTTCTCAATTGACGCCGCCATAAACAGGCAAACACGATTTCATCACAAATAACCACTAATAACGTCACAACTTTTGAACCAATGGACTTTTTGGAACGGGGTTTGAACCAAAATCTTCGCGAAGAAACGCCGCGTCTAATGGTTCAAACCCCAGCTTTCTACGTGCCGCCGTTTTCAATTGACGCAGCCATAAAGAGACAAACACGATTTCATGACAAATAACCACTTAAAACGTCATAACTTATGAACGAATGGACTTTTTGGTACGGGGTTAGAACCAAAACCTTCGCGAAGAAACGCCGCGTCTAATGGTTCAAACCCCAGCTTTCTACGTGACGCCGTTTTCAATTGACGCAGCCATAAAGAGACAAACACGATTTCATGACAAATAACCACTTAAAACGTCATAACTTATGAACGAATGGACTTTTTGGTACGGGGTTAGAACCAAAACCTTCGCGAAGAAACGCCGCGTCTAATGGTTCAAACCCCAGCTTTCTACGTGACGCCGTTTTCAATTGACGCAGCCATAAAGAGACAAACACGATTTCATGACAAATAACCACTTAAAACGTCATAACTTATGAACGAATGGACTTTTTGGGACGGGGTTTGAACCAAAACCTTCGCGGAGAAACGCCGCTTCTAATGGTTCAAACCCCAGCTTTCTACGTGACGCCGTTTTCAATTGACGCAGCCATAAAGAGACAAACACGATTTCATCACAAATAACCACTTAAAACGTCATAACTTATGAACGAATGGACTTTTTGGGACGGGGTTAGAACCAAAACCTTCGCGAAGAAACGCCGCTTCTAATGGTTCAAACCCCAGCTTTCTACGTGACGCCGTTTTCAATTGACGCAGCCATAAAGAGACAAACACGATTTCATCACAAATAACCACTTAAAACGTCATAACTTATGAACGAATGGACTTTTTGGTACGGGGTTAGAACCAAAACCTTCGCGAAGAAACGCCGCGTCTAATGGTTCAAACCCCAGCTTTCTACGTCACGCCGTTTTCAATTGACGCAGCCATAAAGAGACAAACACGATTTCATCACAAATAACCACTTAAAACGTCATAACTTATGAACGAATGGACTTTTTGGGACGGGGTTAGAACCAAAACCTTCGCGAAGAAACGCCGCTTCTAATGGTTCAAACCCCAGCTTTCTACGTGACGCCGTTTTCAATTGACGCAGCCATAAAGAGACAAACACGATTTCATGACAAATAACCACTTAAAACGTCATAACTTATGAACGAATGGACTTTTTGGGACGGGGTTAGAACCAAAACCTTCGCGAAGAAACGCCGCTTCTAATGGTTCAAACCCCAGCTTTCTACGTGACGCCGTTTTCAATTGACGCAGCCATAAACCTGCAAACACGATTTCATCACAAATAACGTCATAACTTTTGAACCAATGGACTTTTTGGGACGGGGTTTGAACCAAAATCTTCGCGAAGAAACGCCGCGTCTAATGGTTCAAACCCCTGCTTTCTACGTGACGCCGTTTTCAATTGACGCAGCCATAAACAGGCAAACACGATTTCATCACAAATAACGTCACAACTTTTGAACCAATGGACTTTTTGGAACGGGGTTTGAACCAAAATCTTCGCGAAGAAACGCCGCGTCTAATGGTTCAAACCCCAGCTTTCTACGTGCCGCCGTTCTCAATTGACGCCGCCATAAACAGGCAAACACGATTTCATCACAAATAACCACTAATAACGTCACAACTTTTGAACCAATGGACTTTTTGGAACGGGGTTTGAACCAAAATCTTCGCGAAGAAACGCCGCGTCTAATGGTTCAAACCCCAGCTTTCTACGTGCCGCCGTTTTCAATTGACGCAGCCATAAAGAGACAAACACGATTTCATCACAAATAACCACTTAAAACGTCATAACTTATGAACGAATGGACTTTTTGGGACGGGGTTAGAACCAAAACCTTCGCGAAGAAACGCCGCTTCTAATGGTTCAAACCCCAGCTTTCTACGTGACGCCGTTTTCAATTGACGCAGCCATAAAGAGACAAACACGATTTCATGACAAATAACCACTTAAAACGTCATAACTTATGAACGAATGGACTTTTTGGGACGGGGTTAGAACCAAAACCTTCGCGAAGAAACGCCGCTTCTAATGGTTCAAACCCCAGCTTTCTACGTGACGCCGTTTTCAATTGACGCAGCCATAAACCTGCAAACACGATTTCATCACAAATAACGTCATAACTTTTGAACCAATGGACTTTTTGGGACGGGGTTTGAACCAAAATCTTCGCGAAGAAACGCCGCGTCTAATGGTTCAAACCCCTGCTTTCTACGTGACGCCGTTTTCAATTGACGCAGCCATAAACAGGCAAACACGATTTCATCACAAATAACGTCACAACTTTTGAACCAATGGACTTTTTGGAACGGGGTTTGAACCAAAATCTTCGCGAAGAAACGCCGCGTCTAATGGTTCAAACCCCAGCTTTCTACGTGCCGCCGTTCTCAATTGACGCCGCCATAAACAGGCAAACACGATTTCATCACAAATAACCACTAATAACGTCATAACTTTTGAACCAATGGACTTTTTGGGACGGGGTTTGAACCAAAATCTTCGCGAAGAAACGCCGCGTCTAATGGTTCAACCCCCAGCTTTCTACGTGACGCCGTTTTCAATTGACGCCGCCATAAACCTGCAAACACGATTTCATCACAAATAACCACTAATAACGTCATAACTTTTGAACCATTGGACTTTTTGGGACGGGGTTTGAACCAAAATCTTCGCGAAGAAACGCCGCGTCTAATGGTTCAAACCCCAGCTTTCTACGTGACGCCGTTTTCAATTGACGCCGCCATAAACCTGCAAACACGATTTCATCACAAATAACGTCACAACTTTTGAACCAATGGACTTTTTGGGACGGGGTTTGAACCAAAATCTTCGCGAAGAAACGCCGCGTCTAATGGTTCAAACCCCAGCTTTCTACGTGACGCCGTTTTCAATTGACGCCGCCATAAACCTGCAAACACGATTTCATCACAAATAACGTCATAACTTTTGAACCAATGGACTTTTTGGGACGGGGTTTGAACCAAAACCTTCGCGAAGAAACGCCGCGTCTAATGGTTCAAACCCCAGCTTTCTACGTGACGCCGTTTTCAATTGACGCAGCCATAAACAGGCAAACACGATTTCATCACAAATAACGTCACAACTTTTGAACCAATGGACTTTTTGGGACGGGGTTTGAACCAAAATCTTCGCGAAGAAACGCCGCGTCTAATGGTTCAAACCCCAGCTTTCTACGTGACGCCGTTTTCAATTGACGCCGCCATAAACCTGCAAACACGATTTCATCACAAATAACCACTAATAACGTCACAACTTTTGAACCAATGGACTTTTTGGAACGGGGTTTGAACCAAAATCTTCGCGAAGAAACGCCGCGTCTAATGGTTCAAACCCCAGCTTTCTACGTGCCGCCGTTTTCAATTGACGCAGCCATAAACAGGCAAACACGATTTCATCACAAATAACGTCACAACTTTTGAACCAATGGACTTTTTGGGACGGGGTTTGAACCAAAATCATCGCGAAGAAACGCCGCGTCTAATGGTTCAAACCCCAGCTTTCTACGTGACGCCGTTTTCAATTGACGCCGCCATAAACCTGCAAACACGATTTCATCACAAATAACGTCACAACTTTTGAACCAATGGACTTTTTGGGACGGGGTTTGAACCAAAATCTTCGCGAAGAAACGCCGCGTCTAATGGTTCAAACCCCAGCTTTCTACGTGACGCCGTTTTCAATTGACGCCGCCATAAACCTGCAAACACGATTTCATCACAAATAACGTCATAACTTTTGAACCAATGGACTTTTTGGGACGGGGTTTGAACCAAAACCTTCGCGAAGAAACGCCGCGTCTAATGGTTCAAACCCCAGCTTTCTACGTGACGCCGTTTTCAATTGACGCAGCCATAAACAGGCAAACACGATTTCATCACAAATAACGTCACAACTTTTGAACCAATGGACTTTTTGGGACGGGGTTTGAACCAAAATCATCGCGAAGAAACGCCGCGTCTAATGGTTCAAACCCCAGCTTTCTACGTGACGCCGTTTTCAATTGACGCCGCCATAAACCTGCAAACACGATTTCATCACAAATAACCACTAATAACGTCACAACTTTTGAACCAATGGACTTTTTGGGACGGGGTTTGAACCAAAATCTTCGCGAAGAAACGCCGCGTCTAATGGTTCAAACCCCAGCTTTCTACGTGACGCCGTTTTCAATTGACGCAGCCATAAACAGGCAAACACGATTTCATCACAAATAACGTCACAACTTTTGAACCAATGGACTTTTTGGGACGGGGTTTGAACCAAAATCATCGCGAAGAAACGCCGCGTCTAATGGTTCAAACCCCAGCTTTCTACGTGACGCCGTTTTCAATTGACGCCGCCATAAACCTGCAAACACGATTTCATCACAAATAACCACTAATAACGTCACAACTTTTGAACCAATGGACTTTTTGGGACGGGGTTTGAACCAAAATCTTCGCGAAGAAACGCCGCGTCTAATGGTTCAAACCCCAGCTTTCTACGTGACGCCGTTTTCAATTGACGCCGCCATAAACCTGCAAACACGATTTCATCACAAATAACCACTAATAACGTCACAACTTTTGAACCAATGGACTTTTTGGAACGGGGTTTGAACCAAAATCTTCGCGAAGAAACGCCGCGTCTAATGGTTCAAACCCCAGCTTTCTACGTGCCGCCGTTTTCAATTGACGCAGCCATAAACAGGCAAACACGATTTCATCACAAATAACGTCACAACTTTTGAACCAATGGACTTTTTGGGACGGGGTTTGAACCAAAATCATCGCGAAGAAACGCCGCGTCTAATGGTTCAAACCCCAGCTTTCTACGTGACGCCGTTTTCAATTGACGCCGCCATAAACCTGCAAACACGATTTCATCACAAATAACGTCACAACTTTTGAACCAATGGACTTTTTGGGACGGGGTTTGAACCAAAATCTTCGCGAAGAAACGCCGCGTCTAATGGTTCAAACCCCAGCTTTCTACGTGACGCCGTTTTCAATTGACGCCGCCATAAACCTGCAAACACGATTTCATCACAAATAACGTCATAACTTTTGAACCAATGGACTTTTTGGGACGGGGTTTGAACCAAAACCTTCGCGAAGAAACGCCGCGTCTAATGGTTCAAACCCCAGCTTTCTACGTGACGCCGTTTTCAATTGACGCAGCCATAAACAGGCAAACACGATTTCATCACAAATAACGTCACAACTTTTGAACCAATGGACTTTTTGGGACGGGGTTTGAACCAAAATCATCGCGAAGAAACGCCGCGTCTAATGGTTCAAACCCCAGCTTTCTACGTGACGCCGTTTTCAATTGACGCCGCCATAAACCTGCAAACACGATTTCATCACAAATAACCACTAATAACGTCACAACTTTTGAACCAATGGACTTTTTGGGACGGGGTTTGAACCAAAATCTTCGCGAAGAAACGCCGCGTCTAATGGTTCAAACCCCAGCTTTCTACGTGACGCCGTTTTCAATTGACGCCGCCATAAACCTGCAAACACGATTTCATCACAAATAACGTCATAACTTTTGAACCAATGGACTTTTTGGGACGGGGTTTGAACCAAAACCTTCGCGAAGAAACGCCGCGTCTAATGGTTCAAACCCCAGCTTTCTACGTGACGCCGTTTTCAATTGACGCAGCCATAAACAGGCAAACACGATTTCATCACAAATAACGTCACAACTTTTGAACCAATGGACTTTTTGGGACGGGGTTTGAACCAAAATCTTCGCGAAGAAACGCCGCGTCTAATGGTTCAAACCCCAGCTTTCTACGTGACGCCGTTTTCAATTGACGCCGCCATAAACCTGCAAACACGATTTCATCACAAATAACCACTAATAACGTCACAACTTTTGAACCAATGGACTTTTTGGAACGGGGTTTGAACCAAAATCTTCGCGAAGAAACGCCGCGTCTAATGGTTCAAACCCCAGCTTTCTACGTGCCGCCGTTTTCAATTGACGCAGCCATAAACAGGCAAACACGATTTCATCACAAATAACGTCACAACTTTTGAACCAATGGACTTTTTGGGACGGGGTTTGAACCAAAATCATCGCGAAGAAACGCCGCGTCTAATGGTTCAAACCCCAGCTTTCTACGTGACGCCGTTTTCAATTGACGCCGCCATAAACCTGCAAACACGATTTCATCACAAATAACCACTAATAACGTCACAACTTTTGAACCAATGGACTTTTTGGGACGGGGTTTGAACCAAAATCTTCGCGAAGAAACGCCGCGTCTAATGGTTCAAACCCCAGCTTTCTACGTGACGCCGTTTTCAATTGACGCCGCCATAAACCTGCAAACACGATCTCATCACAAATAACGTCATAACTTTTGAACCAATGGACTTTTTGGGACGGGGTTTGAACCAAAACCTTCGCGAAGAAACGCCGCGTCTAATGGTTCAAACCCCAGCTTTCTACGTGACGCCGTTTTCAATTGACGCAGCCATAAACAGGCAAACACGATTTCATCACAAATAACGTCACAACTTTTGAACCAATGGACTTTTTGGGACGGGGTTTGAACCAAAATCATCGCGAAGAAACGCCGCGTCTAATGGTTCAAACCCCAGCTTTCTACGTGACGCCGTTTTCAATTGACGCCGCCATAAACCTGCAAACACGATTTCATCACAAATAACCACTAATAACGTCACAACTTTTGAACCAATGGACTTTTTGGGACGGGGTTTGAACCAAAATCTTCGCGAAGAAACGCCGCGTCTAATGGTTCAAACCCCAGCTTTCTACGTGACGCCGTTTTCAATTGACGCCGCCATAAACCTGCAAACACGATTTCATCACAAATAACGTCATAACTTTTGAACCAATGGACTTTTTGGGACGGGGTTTGAACCAAAACCTTCGCGAAGAAACGCCGCGTCTAATGGTTCAAACCCCAGCTTTCTACGTGACGCCGTTTTCAATTGACGCAGCCATAAACAGGCAAACACGATTTCATCACAAATAACGTCACAACTTTTGAACCAATGGACTTTTTGGGACGGGGTTTGAACCAAAATCTTCGCGAAGAAACGCCGCGTCTAATGGTTCAAACCCCAGCTTTCTACGTGACGCCGTTTTCAATTGACGCCGCCATAAACCTGCAAACACGATTTCATCACAAATAACCACTAATAACGTCACAACTTTTGAACCAATGGACTTTTTGGAACGGGGTTTGAACCAAAATCTTCGCGAAGAAACGCCGCGTCTAATGGTTCAAACCCCAGCTTTCTACGTGCCGCCGTTTTCAATTGACGCAGCCATAAACAGGCAAACACGATTTCATCACAAATAACGTCACAACTTTTGAACCAATGGACTTTTTGGGACGGGGTTTGAACCAAAATCATCGCGAAGAAACGCCGCGTCTAATGGTTCAAACCCCAGCTTTCTACGTGACGCCGTTTTCAATTGACGCCGCCATAAACCTGCAAACACGATTTCATCACAAATAACCACTAATAACGTCACAACTTTTGAACCAATGGACTTTTTGGGACGGGGTTTGAACCAAAATCTTCGCGAAGAAACGCCGCGTCTAATGGTTCAAACCCCAGCTTTCTACGTGACGCCGTTTTCAATTGACGCCGCCATAAACCTGCAAACACGATTTCATCACAAATAACGTCATAACTTTTGAACCAATGGACTTTTTGGGACGGGGTTTGAACCAAAACCTTCGCGAAGAAACGCCGCGTCTAATGGTTCAAACCCCAGCTTTCTACGTGACGCCGTTTTCAATTGACGCAGCCATAAACAGGCAAACACGATTTCATCACAAATAACGTCACAACTTTTGAACCAATGGACTTTTTGGGACGGGGTTTGAACCAAAATCTTCGCGAAGAAACGCCGCGTCTAATGGTTCAAACCCCAGCTTTCTACGTGTCGCCGTTTTCAATTGACGCCGCCATAAACCTGCAAACACGATTTCATCACAAATAACCACTAATAACGTCACAACTTTTGAACCAATGGACTTTTTGGAACGGGGTTTGAACCAAAATCTTCGCGAAGAAACGCCGCGTCTAATGGTTCAAACCCCAGCTTTCTACGTGCCGCCGTTCTCAATTGACGCCGCCATAAACAGGCAAACACGATTTCATCACAAATAACCACTAATAACGTCATAACTTTTGAACCAATGGACTTTTTGGGACGGGGTTTGAACCAAAATCTTCGCGAAGAAACGCCGCGTCTAATGGTTCAAACCCCAGCTTTCTACGTGACGCCGTTTTCAATTGACGCAGCCATAAACCTGCAAACACGATTTCATCACAAATAACCACTAATAACGTCACAACTTTTGAACCAATGGACTTTTTGGGACGGGGTTTGAACCAAAATCTTCGCGAAGAAACGCCGCGTCTAATGGTTCAAACCCCAGCTTTCTACGTGACGCCGTTTTCAATTGACGCCGCCATAAACCTGCAAACACGATTTCATCACAAATAACGTCATAACTTTTGAACCAATGGACTTTTTGTGACGGGGTTTGAACCAAAACCTTCGCGAAGAAACGCCGCGTCTAATGGTTCAAACCCCAGCTTTCTACGTGACGCCGTTTTCAATTGACGCAGCCATAAACAGGCAAACACGATTTCATCACAAATAACCACTAATAACGTCACAACTTTTGAACCAATGGACTTTTTGGAACGGGGTTTGAACCAAAATCTTCGCGAAGAAACGCCGCGTCTAATGGTTCAAACCCCAGCTTTCTACGTGACGCCGTTTTCAATTGACGCCGCCATAAACCTGCAAACACGATTTCATCACAAATAACGTCATAACTTTTGAACCAATGGACTTTTTGGGACGGGGTTTGAACCAAAACCTTCGCGAAGAAACGCCGCGTCTAATGGTTCAAACCCCAGCTTTCTACGTGACGCCGTTTTCAATTGACGCAGCCATAAACAGGCAAACACGATTTCATCACAAATAACGTCACAACTTTTGAACCAATGGACTTTTTGGGACGGGGTTTGAACCAAAATCATCGCGAAGAAACGCCGCGTCTAATGGTTCAAACCCCAGCTTTCTACGTGACGCCGTTTTCAATTGACGCCGCCATAAACCTGCAAACACGATTTCATCACAAATAACCACTAATAACGTCACAACTTTTGAACCAATGGACTTTTTGGGACGGGGTTTGAACCAAAATCTTCGCGAAGAAACGCCGCGTCTAATGGTTCAAACCCCAGCTTTCTACGTGACGCCGTTTTCAATTGACGCCGCCATAAACCTGCAAACACGATTTCATCACAAATAACGTCATAACTTTTGAACCAATGGACTTTTTGGGACGGGGTTTGAACCAAAACCTTCGCGAAGAAACGCCGCGTCTAATGGTTCAAACCCCAGCTTTCTACGTGACGCCGTTTTCAATTGACGCCGCCATAAACCTGCAAACACGATTTCATCACAAATAACCACTAATAACGTCACAACTTTTGAACCAATGGACTTTTTGGAACGGGGTTTGAACCAAAATCTTCGCGAAGAAACGCCGCGTCTAATGGTTCAAACCCCAGCTTTCTACGTGCCGCCGTTTTCAATTGACGCAGCCATAAACCTGCAAACACGATTTCATCACAAATAACGTCATAACTTTTGAACCAATGGACTTTTTGGGACGGGGTTTGAACCAAAACCTTCGCGAAGAAACGCCGCGTCTAATGGTTCAAACCCCAGCTTTCTACGTGACGCCGTTTTCAATTGACGCAGCCATAAACAGGCAAACACGATTTCATCACAAATAACGTCACAACTTTTGAACCAATGGACTTTTTGGGACGGGGTTTGAACCAAAATCTTCGCGAAGAAACGCCGCGTCTAATGGTTCAAACCCCAGCTTTCTACGTGTCGCCGTTTTCAATTGACGCCGCCATAAACCTGCAAACACGATTTCATCACAAATAACCACTAATAACGTCACAACTTTTGAACCAATGGACTTTTTGGAACGGGGTTTGAACCAAAATCTTCGCGAAGAAACGCCGCGTCTAATGGTTCAAACCCCAGCTTTCTACGTGCCGCCGTTCTCAATTGACGCCGCCATAAACAGGCAAACACGATTTCATCACAAATAACCACTAATAACGTCATAACTTTTGAACCAATGGACTTTTTGGGACGGGGTTTGAACCAAAATCTTCGCGAAGAAACGCCGCGTCTAATGGTTCAAACC
This sequence comes from Lasioglossum calceatum, assembly GCA_963966675.1. Classification (NCBI taxonomy): domain Eukaryota; kingdom Metazoa; phylum Arthropoda; class Insecta; order Hymenoptera; family Halictidae; genus Lasioglossum; species Lasioglossum calceatum. The sequence continues at coordinate 30,633 of CAXAAD010000171.1, forward strand.
CCAGCTTTCTACGTGACGCCGTTTTCAATTGACGCAGCCATAAACCTGCAAACACGATTTCATCACAAATAACCACTAATAACGTCACAACTTTTGAACCAATGGACTTTTTGGGACGGGGTTTGAACCAAAATCTTCGCGAAGAAACGCCGCGTCTAATGGTTCAAACCCCAGCTTTCTACGTGACGCCGTTTTCAATTGACGCCGCCATAAACCTGCAAACACGATTTCATCACAAATAACGTCATAACTTTTGAACCAATGGACTTTTTGTGACGGGGTTTGAACCAAAACCTTCGCGAAGAAACGCCGCGTCTAATGGTTCAAACCCCAGCTTTCTACGTGACGCCGTTTTCAATTGACGCAGC
>CAXAAD010000172.1:0-51000 GCA_963966675.1 Lasioglossum calceatum
ATTACTTGCTTTTCACTCGGGCAAACAAGCAAAGGGAACAAGGGGTCTCTCGACTCAAAGACGCGACGACACACAAACATCGTAGCAAATCTTAACAAGTTTCACGGAACTAACTATTAGTATTATAATCTGAGTCGCACGAGAGAGAGAGGTTTTCACCGCAGCGTAGATTTTCACAGCACAAATATCACACTTTCACTCAAACACAGCCTCCGACGAGAAAGAGGTTTTCACTGCGCTGTATCCCTCGTCGACGCGCTGCCTGGGCGAGACTGCCTAAACATGGAAGCGATGCCCCGTTTCTGCACCGTCACATTGTCCAATGCACAACTCCTCCCGCGCACCCAAAAGGAGAAACCACAGCTAGAGTAATTCCTAAGGAAATAAGAGAAAATGCACATTAAAAAACGAAGATTAGAGTATAATCCTATCGGAATTTAGTATACGTCATTATAGGAAAGACTGTTATTAATTAGTAACGTAGAGGCACAAACTAAGAGAGAGAATAGTCATAGATTACCGGAGGAAATTGAGCGCCGAACCCTTTTAACATTTCAAGTCACCGGAAAGTTCATCGATAATTATAATACATAACAGTTATTGGTCGTCTAGAGAAAAATCACAAGCATTTAGTCCTACAGAAATGGGAGCCGTTAAAGGAAAAGTAGGAACGGGGGGAAGAGGGAAAGAGCTCGAATGATCGTTATTAATTGGAAAACATAGAAGCATAGTCGAAAGAGAAAAACTGTCATAGATTACCTGAGGAAACTGATCGCCGAACTCTCCAGCATCGAATCTCGAGTCACCTGAAAGATTTTAAACAGTATTAGTAATAGAGCCATTATTAGAAGTAAGAGATAACGTACATTAAAAGGCAAAAATCACAGTACAATCCTATCAGAATTTAGTATACGTCATTACACGAAAGATTGTTATTAACTGGAACGTAGAGGCGCAAGCTAAGAGAGAGAATCGTCATAGATTACCGGAGAAAATCGAGCGCCGAACCCTTCTAGCGTTGAATCTCGAGCCACCGGAAAGCTCATCGATAATCAATATACAAAATATTATTAGTCGTCTAGAGAAAAAATCACAAGCATTTAGTCCCACAGAAATGGGAGCCGCTAAAGGAAAAAGTAGAAGCAGGGAAAGAGGGAAAGAGCTCGAATGACTGTTATTAATTAGGAAACTTAGAAGTATAGTCGATAGAGAAAAACTGTCACAGATTACCTGAGGAAATTGATCGCCGAACCGTCCAGTATTGAATCTCGAGTCACCTGAAAGATTTTAAATATTATCAGTAGAATCTCGAGCCGAAGCCTTCTGCTTAACCCGCCGCACTCAACGGACGAAAGCAGCCGCGACAAAATAGACTAAGCAAATACTTATTTCTCCGTAATGTAGCAGATGCCCGCGAAAACGCAACAAACATAACAGCTCGATCGAACGCATCGAACGTCAACGCGAGGTTAGGGCGCGAAGCAACACGTGGCGAAAGGGCGCGAGAATCAAACGCGTGACGAGATTTCGATCGACGCCGGGAGAACGGGACCGCGGAAAACGACCGCGATCTCCCCGATATCGATCGAAAAGACTAAATAAGCAACAAAGGGAAGGGTCAGGAGGAAGAAAACGGGGAAAAAAATTCTTCGTCTCGCGGCCGGGCCGAACCGAGGCGCGAACCGATGATCTCCCGGAAAAGAGAATCCACGGGATCGCGAAAGGAAAAATCGATAAAAAGTTAGAAATTGGAAATTCGAGCGTAGGGAGAATCGGAAATAATAGAGAGCGAAGCGGGAAGATGCGGTCTGTGTAGTGGACTATGGAAAAAGTCGCTGCAGGCCGGATTTTCCTTACTTTGCTTCGCATGGCCCCCTCCCCCACCCTAGTTTACTTCTTATGCCTTGGCTCGCGTGACCAAAGTGTCGTTTGTCTGTAAGGACACGAAATTGGTCTTATAGCCAAAAAGAAATCACGAAATAAAGGAAATGGAAATATGGAAATAGGGAAATGAGGAAAAAAAAGGAAATCTCACGACCAAAAAATAAAAAAGAGAAAGAAAAGAAAACCTGTAAGGTCTCTTACTGCAATATTTATCGATTAATAAATCGATTCGTGCCTCGTAATCTCTTACCGTGCCGATATCATATTTGTCTTGTGCAAATACCGTCTTATATCTCTCATACCTTCTATTTGACCTCTTTTCTTTGTCCTAAATGGCTAACCTTTATCTGAAAATCTCCATGAATGTGCTCATTAAAGTTCATTGAGTATGGTTCTATCTTTCCTCTGGTGATTTATAATCTTTACCGATAGTGCTATCTATCTTTCTCGTATCCATATCTTTTTCCCTTATTTAATTCTACCTCTATTACCCAGTTACTTCCTATATTCCTAGATTTATTGAATCTCCCTTTCTCCCCTTCTCTCTTCTTAAACGAACAAGACTCTTCTGGGTGATATCTCATGCCGTATTCAAACTTTCACAGTTTCTGCATGGCTTCTTCTCTTCAAATTTCTTTCTGTATTCGACTTTATCTTCCTTCTTGCAATTTTGTTTTTATTTGTCCAACTTTCGCATTTTCTAATTTCACTGAATAATTCAGTTGAGTCTTTACATTTCTTCTTGTCCATTTTATTCCTTATAAACTCAGGTAAGCCTGCTGCTATAAGCATTATTAAGGTGCTTGAACCTATATCTTTATCCATATCTAATAATAATCTCTCCTTTTTCATAGCATACTCAATTAGTAAACCCTCTTTGTATCTAAATGATATAGCGTACATCCCTGTGCTCCATCCTTGGTCTGGGAAAGTTTCTAAAAATCTATCCTTCCATGCAAACCATTTAGCATCCACTGTCAACTTCGTCAGCGTTGCACCGTGCCAGTCCAGACACGCCCCATGTAAAAACAATCTCAAGATCTCGATCCTCGTGCTATCTCCCATGATTTCAAACCGTGTGCATTCTTTCTCGAATATCTCTAATCATTGTTCAGCGTTTGAATGTTTACTTGTGAATTCTCCACCATAAACTTCTCTGCTATATTTTTCAAGTTTCGTTGGCTTTCTTTCCTTTGTGTAGTTTGTTCTTCCTTTTCTATTTTGTCTATTATCTCATCTAAGTATGTATCGTTACACATTACATTTTACGGGAAGGAGAAGAAAGGAAAAGAAAAAAGAAAAAATGGGAATACGAACTGAGGAAAAAAAAAAAAAAAAACCTCAAGAAGAACGAACAGGAAAGATACCCAAACAAGAACAATAATGTTCCTGAGATCTTGAACGGTAATACATGGAAGAGGAGACTGGGCTCCCCTGTATTTCAGATCTTAGGACCAAAGCAACAAACAACTGCGGAAATAGAAACGTCCCAAACAGAAACAGTAAGGCCTTTAAGATCTCGAACGGTAATACATGGATGAGGAGACAGGGCTCCCCTGTATTTCAGATCTTAAAAGACCAAACCAACTCGAACAAACAATGAAATAGGTCACAATAAAATGGAAAGAATAATAAACTGGAAAATAATAAATTGGAAATAATAAACTGGAAATAACAAATTGGAAATAGTAAATAATAAAATGGAAAACAAATACCCAAACAAAGAATACAACAGGGTCTCTGAGATCTGACGGTAATACATGGATGAGGAGACAGGGCTCCCCTGTATTCTAGATCCCACTGCACCAAAGTAACTCCAACAAACAATGAAATAGGTCACAATAAAATGGAAAGAATAATAAACTGGAAAAATAAAAAACTGGAAATAACAAATTGGAAATAGTAAATAATAAAATGGAAAACAAATACCCAAACAAAGAATACAACAGGGTCTCTGAGATCTGACGGTAATACATGGATGAGGAGACAGGGCTCCCCTGTATTCTAGATCCCACTGTACCAAAGTAACTCCAACAAACAATGAAATAGGTCACAATAAAATGGAAAGAATAATAAACTGGAAAAATAAAAAACTGGAAATAACAAATTGGAAATAGCAAATAATAAAATGGAAAACAAAAACCCAAACAAAGAATACAACAGGGTCTCTGAGATCTGACGGTAATACATGGATGAGGAGACAGGGCTCCCCTGTATTCTAGATCCCACTGCACCAAAGTAACTCCAACAAACAATGAAATAGGTCACTATAAAATGGAAAGAATAATAAACTGGAAAAATAAAAAACTGGAAATAACAAATTGGAAATAGTAAATAATAAAATGGAAAACAAATACCCAAACAAAGAATACAACAGGGTCTCTGAGATCTGACGGTAATACATGGATGAGGAGACAGGGCTCCCCTGTATTCTAGATCCCACTGCACCAAAGTAACTCCAACAAACAATGAAATAGGTCACAATAAAATGGAAAGAATAATAAACTGGAAAAATAAAAAACTGGAAATAACAAATTGGAAATAGTAAATAATAAAATGGAAAACAAATACCCAAACAAAGAATACAACAGGGTCTCTGAGATCTGACGGTAATACATGGATGAGGAGACAGGGCTCCCCTGTATTCTAGATCTCACTGCACCAAAGTAACTCTAATAAACAAGAGAATTTAACTCCAAAGGCAATTTATTTACATATGGGAATTTAACTCCAAAGGCAATTTATTTACATATGGGAATTTATAACAATGGAAATTTATTTACAAATGGAAATTTATAACAAAGGAAATAACAACAAACAGGTAAACAAACGGGGGGACCCACAAGGTCCCCCAAAAGCAACAAACTTAAACAAGGAAGACAAACCTGAGAATGGGGCAACCCGAGGACGCTGGTCACGTCCAAAAACTCAAATCAGCCACAACTCCTAGTGCGTCTTGAGCCCTCCACACAAACCCAACCCGCGGTAGGCTCGGCAGGTGAAGACCGCATGGAAACAATATTTCGGTCTACTCCGGAATTTAGTTGAAGTCGGATCGGATCCCAAGTTGATTATATATATAGATATATATAGCTTCTCCCCAACGAAATGTGTATCGCGGCCCTTAGAAACTTGCAAACCCACATAGAGTCACAGATTAGGACCTAACCTAGCCTAAGGGGTGTCGAGTAAAAGGGGGCAAATTCCAGATTAGCTGGAAATAGAGGGAGCATAGGAAGTAACACTCAAGACGCACGAGATGGTTTTGTGGTGAAGAGGGGGGGGCCAAAAGGGCAGGTGTGGCAAACCTGCAGGTCCGAAGGTGAAAAGGTCCGACGTCCGCCACGAGCCGTAAAACGCTCAAAAACTCTCAAATACTAGGTAGAATGGCCTTTCATCGATGACGACCGTCCCTGACTAGTAGATCGACCTCCCTGAAAGTTGCCCGGGCTATAAAAAGCAGGGTCTGGAGATCGAACGCAGTGGTTATTTGCAACCCATAGCGGGCCGAGGACCGGAACCGCCAATAATGAAACTAGCGTAAGCTGGTGTGCGTTCAGGAAGTGGGGAGTGCCGATCACTCCTCCCCGGTCAATTTACTTACTACTACTACTACTACTAGGTTAGGTTGGGGTCCTGGGCTCTGTGGCGCCAACAGTGGTGGCTCTGGTCCACTGTTGGTCCGTTCTCTCTATTTGAGGGATGTCACAGAGCTAAACCCTCTCGCTCCACCTCCTCGTGGTGGACCCTGGGACACACTTTGGTGTGTGCTAACGGGGCGAGAGGTCGAGACTGGGTCGCAAGATGTCGGCCCAGGACCGTTGACCGCAAACCGGAAGGTTCCGGAGCGGGGGGACTTGCCTTCACCGGCTGGTCCTGCGAGGAGGAGAAACCTCTCTAAAAAAGTCCTTAACCCCAAGTTTAGCTCGCGGCGAGGGGGTCACCTCCGCAGTAAGCGCCGGAGGTGGGCCGGGTTGGTGAACCTGGTCTTTAGCGAGCACCTCTGCGGTACCGGCCCGCACCGCAGAGTATGGGTGGGCTTCCCCAGGCAAGACGGCTCTGCCTGGGGTGACGTCGGTTCCGACCACACTCGTGGGAAGTCTATGGATTTTTCGAAAATTTTGGGAACTAAGGGGGGGAAACTGATCGCGGCGGCGGGTCGCGGTGCTGGGAAGGGGAATGCGGGCTCGGCGAAGCCGAGCGGGAAGGGTGACAACGCGGCAGCGGGGGTAGGTACCTCTGTCAACCGGGAGTCCCAGGCGGCTGGCGCCTTGGGCAACCAAGGAGACAGCCGTGGGGGAGGGAGCTCTCGGCTGGGCCCTGGAAGCCCATCCGGGGAGCGACGGAGCCCGATATTGGGCGGGTAAGGGGGGGGGGCTGGAGGGCGACTGGACGGACACTGGGTCCGTTTTGTCGTCCGCCGCGTCCTCGGCGGGTCCGGGAGGGAGACGGAAGCGGTCATGGGATCCTTCCGCGGGAGCCATCGGGCGGGGGCAGAGGCGGGGGTCTGAGTCCCCACCCAGCCAAAAAATCAATTATGGGGTGGGAGGCCTCTTTTCGAGTAGGGTCGCCCGCGAGCTCCATAAAGTCGGCAGTGAGCTGGCCGCCTCATACGCTACGTACGGGGACTTTGAGCTCGCGGAGGCCATAGGGGTGGCCTGGTCGGTGGTGGACAGGGTCTCCACCATCAGCACGGGTTTGAAGGGCTCCTGCATCAAGGAGCTCAGGACCGCGTCCTTGGAGATGAGGATGGCGGGGGCGGAGCTCGCTGCGCGAGTGGGGCGGTCGGCGGATCCGCCCGGGGAGGATACGGAGGAGCTCGACAGGCTCCGCGCGAAGGCCGGGACGCTCTACTCGAGAGTCAAAACCCTGGAGCGCGAGCGTGAGGAGCTCCTCGCGAGGCTCGAGGGGGCGCCGACTTCGAAGTTGGCGAGGATGGAGCCCGACCAGGCCGCTTCGGGACCTGGATCAAAATTGGTCTCCCGGGCGGATCCGGAGCCGGGGGGTGATTCCCGGGGTGAACCCGGACCGACTCCGGACAGCGGGGGGGTCAAGGCGGGTCCGTCACCGCGGACGGGCCCGGGTATGGGGGGGAGCGCGGAGGAGGACCTGTCGCTCGAGGTCGTGAAGCGATTAATCGACGACGACATAAGAAGGGATCGATGGCGGGGGCCAAGACTCCGGCCTCTGGATCTAAGACCCCCGGGGAAGAGACCTGGGCGACGGTGGTCACCCGGCGGGGCAAGCGGGCGGCCATAGCGACCGCAGCGCAGCCCGTACCGGGGGACGCCGCCGTTGCGGGTCCCAGTACAGGGGGGCAGAAAGCCCCCCAGGGAAGGGATTATCCCCCTCCCAAGGGAAGGACGGCGCCGCGACTGCCGCGGCTGCCACGTACGGCGGCCATCGTTATGACGGTTCCCGTGGGCGTGAAGGCGACCTACACCTCCGCCACGGAGAAGGTGACTGCCGGCGTCCGGCTTGAGGATGTTGGCATCACCGACGGCCTGTCTTTCGGTCGTGCCCAAACCGGTGCCCTTATGATGAGGGTTCGCGGGGCGGGTGGCCGGGAGAAGGCGTCTGCTCTGACGGAGCGAATGAGGGGCGCTCTTAGGGAGACGAGGGTGGTGGTGAGCACCCCCGCGCGGAGGGCCGAGATACGGATCCGTGGGTTGGGCATCAGCGCAACCCCGGAGACGGTTCGGGCCTCCCTCGCGGAGGCATCTTGTTGCCCCCCCGAGGAGATCCGCGTCGGGGCGGTCAACAAACCACCCGGAGGGGGAGGAAACGGGCCCGGCACGTGCTGGGCCCGTCTGCCCTTGGCGGCAGCACGGAAGCTGGCTGGGGTCGGCCGCATAAGGGTGGGGTGGGCCTCTGCGCGGGTGGAGGTACTGGGGCTGCGCCCGCTCCAGTGCTTCCGCTGTCTGCGCGGGGGCCACACGTGGGCGAAGTGTACCCACGACGGGGTGGCGAGCCGGGACAGCCGGTGTTACCGATGTGGGGACGAGGGGCACAAGGCAGCGACGTGCACACGGCCGCCCAGGTGCCCGCTTTGCGGGGACCTCGGCCTGCCAGCCGGACACAGGTCCGGCACGCGCGCCTGTCCCTCCTTCCGACCCGGGGCAAAACCCTTGGCGAAGGGGGGGACGGGGAGAGAGACGGCGGCTCCGGGGACCAACCCGGCTCGCCTTCCCAACGAAGGGGGTATGGATGTGGGGTAGAGGCCCGCCCTTCTGGCGGGGTCCACCCATGGGGGATGGCCCTCCTCCCACGATCGGGGGCGTTCCCGGTCGCCGGAGGGGGGGAATGAGCGCTTGGGTGTCGGCACCTACGCGTTCACGGGAAAGGGGGCGTGGCCCGGGGGTGTGCGAAATGCACCCCTCAGAGGGACGCGCCTTACCGCGCACGGAGACCCCATCGATCGCGTCGGCCGGCTTTGTCGGTTTTGCCGATCGAGGGGGTCACCGGGGGACGCCAGGGGGGTTCGGGCCGGACCCGGACTTCCCATCGGGCGTTCTAGGGATGGGGGGGAAACACAGGGTCCGTCTGTGGTTTCCCTTGTAGGGTAATTCGTGGGGGAGGCTTCTCCTTCCCTTCGGGAAGTCTAGGCAAAGACAGTGGGGGATTCCGGTTGTATGCTCACGCGATCCCGGATTCCCCGCATTAAATGTCTAGGGACGGATCGCAGGGTTTTAGTCGGTGAGAGTCCGACATTGGCCTTCCCCATCATACCGGTGATTGGAGGAGTTATCCATAATGGATTTCCCTGACGTTATAAAAAAAAAGGTTAGGTTAGGTTAGGTTAGGTTAGGTTAAGTTAGGTTGAGAGCGGTCTTAGCATAGGAGGTGAAAAGACAGCAGGGCCTAAGATACAATCTTTAGGGATTTTGTCTTAATCAATTGAGTTAAGGTGAATTAGGATTAGGTTTTAGGTAGTGTAATAGTAGGTAGATAATAGAGTAATTTATAGTCATAGTTAAATTGAAATTAAATTAGAGGTCTAGTGCGGATAAAGTGGTGAATACCGCCGAGTTTGCGAACCGCTAAGCCTAGGACTCTTTGTTAATAGTGGTTAGTGTGTGACGTTAGAGTGTTTGTTGGCGAACCGGGCCGTATTCGGTTTCCGACGGAAAGAAATCGATTCAGGCAATAAATTTCTGGACCGGAAGTCCGACGGCAGGATTCAAGTTCGGGCCGTAAATTTCCGGATTCGGGTGTTAGTGTGCGACGGCTAGTGAAAATTTCGGGCCAAACGTTGCTGGACAGTATACACAGATTCCTTACGGGAAAGGTCCAGGGAATTAGTGATAGTAAGTGACGCAGTAAGTTTTCGGACTCCGAGTAGCTTTAGGATTTGAGTGTTACTCCTGGCGAGATAGAGCGGTCAGGGACCTCGAGTATTTAGGGTAAATAGACTTTTTGATTTGCGAGCTTCGAAAAAGGATCCAGGGATTATAAGTACTACCCTGTGTACGAATAATCTCTGGACAATAAAGCTTCGGGCCCCAAGTTCTCGGACTGGAGAATTTGGGCTGTGTTTTCCTCCGAACCATTAATTTCCGGACGGGAAAACCGCGGGCGGAAAATTTCCGGACTGGAGATTTTGAGTGGGAGATTTACGTAATAGGGGGGCATAAGCGACTAGTAAGATAGACTTCTGTGTAAACGAGAGAGAGGAATTAGTGTGTAACGTGGAAGTGTGAAAGTTTTGTTATCAATTAAAGAAGGAAATTTGTTCAATGCTGTTGTTTTTTAATTAGAATAAGCTATAAAATAGATATACGGAGAGCGGATAGTTTAAGGAATCCGGGGGTTGACCCCGGTAATTACTTTAAGTATGCCGGTGGAACACTCCCCAAAGGAGAAAGAAAAGGTAAGAGGTAGATCCTTGTCGTGCGGCGAGAATCTCTTGAAAGGGGATCCTAGCCAGGTACTTGAGACGACCTCGGGAATTAAGAGGAAAATAGGAGAGAATGAGGAAGGTGATTCAGATAGTTTAAAGGATCCGAATGAGTACGAAATAACAATTTTAGACGACGAGGATGAGGAGCAATCGGATAGGGAAGGGGTGAAGAGGCCGAAAAGGAAAGCGGAGAACGCTGAAATTGTAGGGCTGAAAAAGAAGCTAGAGGAGATTAGCGTGGTGGTGAAGTCTGCCAATCGCAAAGTGGAATTAGTGAGGAACTATTGTAGGGACAACAGCCGCGTTAAAAGAACAACGTTAGAGGATGCTCGAAAGGTATTATCGAGCTTAGAGAAGGTTATAGGTATGCTGGCTGAAGCAGGTAACTCGATAGGAAGTAGAATAGGATATGCAGAATCGAAAAGTAAAGAGACGCAGGTTTCTCCATCGCTAAAGGAGAGGTCGAGGGCTAATAATCTTGCGAACAAGGCCACACAGAGTGACCAATCGGGCGAAGGGCCGTCGAAGGATAAAAGCGTAGAGGGGGCAAAACGGAAAGAGGCAGATTCACTAGGGAATAACCAGGGGTGGGTTAAGATAAACGACAAGGAAAGAAAAGAGTTAGCAAGGAGGGAAAAAGAGGAGAGAAAAAAGGCGGAAGAAGAAGAAAGGAGGAGGAAATTAGAGGTAGAGAAGAAAGATAGGGAAGATAGGAGAAGACTGAATCCGCCTCCCCCGAGACCGGAAGCTATCTTAGTCAAAGCGTCAGGGAACAAAACGTTCGCGGATCTCTTTAAAGATCTAAAGACGAACGCCGGGGATAAAATAGGGGGTATACAGACAATCAGGAAATCCAGGGGGGTGATCTGTTAATTGAACTAAGGAAGGACACAAAGAGTAGTGATTTTGAGAAAATAGTCAAAGACTCGCTGGGACCTTCCCAACCAACGAGAAGATTAGTTCAAAGAATAACTTACGAGATAAGGGAAAAAGAGGATATAAGGGCGGAGTTAGCGGCCAAGTTACAAGTTGCTGCTGATGAAGTCGAGATTAGAAATAAAAGATTCGGTTACGGTGGCACATGCACGATAATAGCTTCCCTCCCCAAAGCGATTGAGGGCAGGTTAATAGAAGGAAGTAAAATCTCGATCGGATACACACTCTGTAGATTCAAAATAGCTACCAACGTGATTAGATGCTTTAAATGCCACGACTTTGGACATATGTCGTACACGTGTCCACAAAAGAATGCGGCGAACACATGTAGGAGATGTGGTTTAGAGGGGCACTCGATTAACGAGTGCCAAAACGACAGGAAGTGCATCCTCTGTACGAAAAAGGGCTCTAGCCCGGATGAAGCGGCACATGTGACAGGAGCGGTCAATTGCCCGCAATTCAAAAAGTATCTGGCGCAGTCAAGCGGTAGAAAAGAGCAGAATTCAATTTACGAATCCTACAGATAAATTTGAATCATGCCAGACTGGCTCACGACCTACCAGTCGGCCCTCGAATTAGAAGCGGATGTGGTGCTAATCTCGGAACCCCTTCGGAACCCGGGACAGTGGGTTTTCACCAAGAATGCTAGCAATGCGGCAATATGGGTAACAGGCTCTAGGGGGGTCAAGAGGCGGGATGACGGAGACGTTAGTGATGAAGATTTTGTTGTGATCAGGGTGGGAAGGCTCTCAATTTTTAGTGTCTATCTCTCGCCTAATATGTCGAACGAACGTTACGCCTCGAAACTAGATCATTTAGAGAAACAAGTAATAAAGGAAAAAAGAGAGGGTAGACTAATTGTAATAGGGGGAGATTTCAATGCCAAATCTCCAGCTTGGGGTTCTAGTATCCAAAGCAAGAAGGGAACTCTGTTACTAGAGATGCTTCTTGGCCAGGAAATCTACCCGATTGTTCCGATAGGGGGGCCGACTTTTGAAAGGAGAGGCTCGTCAACATTCATAGACTTCGTATCAACATCCCAGGAGCTACAAGAAGGAGCTAATCTTACATGTAGGGTTCTCAACATGGAATCGGCCTCGGACCACAGATACCTGCTAACCGAAATTCACACAGAAGAAGTGAGTAATCCAGAAGAAGAAAGACCATGCAAGTGGAGGGTCACGCCGGAGGGAGTCCGGAAGCTAGAAAATGTTTTGAATAGGAAGATTGAAGAAGTTATTCCGGTGGGGTCTGAGGGCATGACTCCAGCACAGGTAGAAGAGATGGTTCTGAGCCTCCCGCGCATCTGCGCTGAGGCTCTGGAAAGAACAACGAAGAAAAGGAATAAGAGAGAAAATATATGGTGGAATGACGAGATCGAAAGGACCAAAACCGAGGCTCAGAAGCATAGGAGAATGTGCCAAAGAGCAAGGAAGAGAGGGGACTCAGCCGAGGCGGACATGCTCCAACAGTTTTACAAGATGAAGAGGAAAGAACTGCATGTTCTAATACTGAAGGCGAAGGAGAAGAGTTGGTCCGAGCTCTGCGATAATATCAACGACGATGTGTGGGGTAAACCCTACAAATCGATCATGAGAAGGGGGAAAGGCCTAACCCCGCCTCCGTCACTTTCGTCAAGTATGGCGGAAACGATTATGTACACTTTGTTTCCTCAGGAAGACTCGAGTGCAGAATCCACCTCAGGAACCATCATACAAGGATGCAGCGGAGACAGGGAGGAGGAGATCGTTGTGGAGGAAAACTTCCCAACGGTGACACGAGAGGAAATCTTAAAAGCAAGCAACGCTCTTAAGACAGGCAAGGCCGCCGGTCCGGATGGGATCCCCCCGGAAGCAATCAAGGCCATGATTGCCCTAAGACCAGACGGGTTTGCCGCTTTGTTCAATGGTATACTTAAACACGGGATACCGGCACAATGGAAAAGGGCCAGAACAATTTTGATTAGAAAACAAGGTAAGGACCCTGCTACCCCCTCTGCTTACCGTCCTATCTGCATTACAGACGCTGCCGCCAAGCTCCTGGAGTACGTCCTGAAGGCTAGATTTCTGGATTTCTTGGGATCCAATCCCTTCAGTCCAGAGCAATTTGGGTTCTGCAAAGGGAGGTCAACTTCACATACGATGGATCTCCTAAAGAGGAAAATGGAAGAGGCCACGAAACATTTCAGATTCGCAGCGGCAGCGGCTCTGGATGTTAAAAATGCCTTCAACTCGCTCAAATGGGAAAAGATTATCGAGGAAATGCGCAGAAGAAGAATGCCAGAATATCTAGTGAAGCTGACGAAGGACTACTTCAGGGGCAGGGAAGTATTCTACCAATCGGCGGAAGGACAGGTAGGATTGGTAATGCGGAGGGGAGTTCCGCAGGGTTCTGTTTTAGGTCCGCTCCTATGGAATCTGGTCTACGACGGTCTCCTCAGAATGAAACTGCCCCCGCAGTGCACAATAATCGCCTTTGCGGACGATATTATAATCATAGTGCAAGATTTTAATCTAGCCAAAATGAAAAAGAAACTGGAGAGGATTATTCAGGACACTAGGATTTGGATGGAAGGAGCAGGATTGGAACTGGCAGAGCAGAAAACGGAGGTAATGATGGCAAACAGAAAAAGGTTACCGGAGGGGTTCTGCATTAGGATAGGAACTGCGGAAATAGTACCAGCTAAGACGCTCAAGTATCTGGGGATAACGTTCGATAACCAGAAAATTTTTATCAAACACATCGAATGTGCAACCAATAAGGCAATCAAGGCAATGACCGCACTCAGCGGCCTAATGAGGAACAACATGAGGACTTCCCAGAAAGCCAGGAAACTATTTTACCTCACCACGGAGTCCATAGTTCTGTATGGAGCACCAATATGGAGCGATAGTGCAGGTAAGGTATTTTCCACAAACGCCCTGAGAAGAACGCAAAGACTAGACCTGGCGAGGGTGGCCTCGGCTTACAAGACTGTACCAGTGGACACTCTCTGCGTTTTGACTGGTATCCCACCGTGGGACTTGAAGGCGGAAGAGAGGAAAATCCTCTTCCAGTGGGAAAGCCTAATTCTTGACTCCCAGCACGAGACGGCGGCCGGAAGGTTTGAGGAGACTCTGGCGGCTAGCGATACCAGCAGAATTGTTCAGGGAGAGCTTATAGATGAAGAGCGAAGCAGAATTCTTGGGGAACTGAGGAGCCTAGATCCTGATTTCGAGGAAGAAGCGGCCACGAGCCATGGAGAAGAAGGAAGGAGAAAAATATTAAAGAAGATGCTCAGACGAATTGCCAAAGAGAGAACCCTGGACAATTGGCAAGCTAAATGGGATGCGGCTATAGTGGGAAGGAAAACCTACCACCTAATTCCAAATATAGAGGAGTGGATATCCAGGAAGCATGGTCAGCTCGACTTCCATCTAACTCAAGCCCTTACCGGGCATGGTGTCTTTAATACTTTCAGACACAGAATCGGGAAGGCGGCCTCACCCGACTGCTGGTACCATCAGGGAGTAGAAGACGACCCGGAGCATACCTTTACTCAGTGCGACCACTGGGAGGAACAACGAAATAGGCTGGCGATGAAGCTGGAAATTCAACAAGGGGATCTCTCCATGAGACTGATAGTAAGAAAAATGCTGAGCTCCAAGTCCTACTGGAGAGCAGCCAAATATTTCTTCAAGGAGGTGCTTCAGAAAAAGGAAGAGGAGGAAAGAAGAAGAGAAAAACAACCTGTTTTAGCCGATGGGCTTAGTAACTAAGCTAAGTTAATTAGTTTTTTTATAGCTAATCACTATATGAACATATAATCACCTGTCCTTCATGTTACAGCAGTCTTGGAGGAAGGAGAGAACCTAGGGGTCGAGGAGTATCGTTCGAATTCAGCTGGTCAGAGGGAGCAACGGGGACTACGAGTCACCCTGTGTTAAAGCTTCGGTTGCGGGTCCAGGATGGCTGGTGTGAAACGTTGTCCCTCCAATAGGAGCAGAAGACCAGAAGAGGAACTCCCCCTTGCTCTTCCCCGGACTCCAAGATTGGCTGAAGAAGGACAGGCTCAAGCAAAAGGAATCCGAAAAGACCACTTTACAGTCGGATTAAAATGTTGCGTCTATAGTATGTATTTTATTGTTAATTAGTTTATAAGTTTTCCTCTCTCTCGTGCGTCTAGGTTCGCGGTATATTTTTAGATTAAAAATAGGTTAATAAGGAATAATGATAAGTGGGGATATCCCCGAGGGTAGGGGGGATACCTAGCGCTTAACAAGGGTGATAAGAGGACAAGATAGAGAAGAGGTTAAGACAGGAAAAGGGTTAAGATAGGGCAATAAATCAAAACTAAGTGAGGTAATAAAGTAGTTTATTACAAGATAGTGTACAAGGAACAAACTAGCTTGGAGCAGATCAAGTTTTATAGTAACAATTGCAAAACTAAGAAATATTTTTCAGATAAGCCAAATACTCTTGACTAAGTATGCTTGGTCCGATTTATTAGGAGCTTAATAAAATAAACCTGAAACAGAAAAAGAGAATTGATGCATTTAGTATTACTGGTAAAAAAGAAGAAAAAGAAACATACTTACAGTAGGGCAACAGCGGCAATGATAGTTTTAAACTAAAATATTTAGTGCAATAAGCAAGGTAAAGAGTAGACTGCAACAAAAAGAAAAGCTAGTACAATTGGTAAACCATGAGAAGAATTAAGGAAATAGACTTACAGCTGGAAATCAAGAGGAAAGCCATAGAAAACGCAAATATATAGCCTTATGATAGAGCAGAGAAATAGAAGTAGTTTAAAAGTAAAATCATAAGTCTGAACCTTCGCCATGTAATCCGAGTGGTAGAAGAATAGGGTAATTATCATTAAGTAAAATAAACCTGTAACAGAAAGGTACAAATAATTTGGACGGGAGTTAGAAGATTAAAGAAATCTAAAGATCCGAGATCTGAATCAATGCTTATGCAGACCTGGTATTAATAACAAGTAATAGAAATAGGAATATGATTAATCGAGTTTTATAGGAACGGCGCGTCCTTCTAATGATATACAAACCTCCCAACGCCTAGGCAGAAGGTCAACCCCCTTTTTAAAAAAGGAGGGCCTCCTGGAATATATGAACTTCTTGAAATGTTCGCCAATATGCTGACGACCTCGTCTATGCTTGGTGACATATAAATCATATTTCGGAAACACCCAATAATCAGTGGACGAAAGATCTGGTGATCTAAGAGGGTGAGGTAAGAGTTCAACCCCGTGCGCAAGATACTGGGAACGCGAATAGGCCGAAACATGGCTAGGACATAAATCCTGAAGCAATAATGGCTCGGTCACAGTAGGATTCATAGAGTGGAAAGTCTGCAGGGCAATCTTGAAAAGCTCTATATGCTTTCGGCTATCCAACTCCGTAGCGGTCTCCGAAACATTAGCTAAGAGTAAACCCTTTCGGCACCACCATAGGCTGACATAGACACGTAGAGGGGCGGGTCGGGTGGCGTTGGGGAGAACCACGCGATCGGAAGTAGATGACCACCCCTTACCCGACTCCCGCTCATAAACTAGCCATCGCTCGTCGCAAGTGATGATACGACGTAGGCAACGCCTAGTGTATTCGCCCAGCAGACCGACACAGACACTAACGCGATAGTCCAGATCTTCGGCATCAGGCACGTAATGATACCCGACTGGCCTTCTTTTCCGGTATCCGATAGGCGTTAAACGCTGACGCACAGTGGTGCGACCGATCCCGAAGATCGAGGCCAGCTCGGTTAATCCTATCTGTGGCGCCTGGGTCACGATCGACCTTAGAAAGTTTAGGTCCATATCCCCGACTTTGGGACGTCCGAGGCGGGGGGCGTTTCGCATTCGCTCTCGGCCCTTACGAAATTGGCGGACAAGATCGTACACTGTCGATCGAGACACCAAATCCCCATAGGACCTTCGTATTTCTCGTAAGGCGTCGGCGGCGCTTTGGCCGCCCTGAAAATAAACGTGCACGATTGCACGCACTCGTTCACGGGTAAAGTGTTCTGGTAATACCTGAAAGAATAGAGTTTAGTTTAGAAGACCTGAACACAAAGTAGAAACCTATATCAGAGATACTCACACGAGGGGACCTCTGAGAGACTCCCGAACCAACGGGCTCCTGGTAATCCTCGTGATGCTGAGCCATAATGGGTACCGTGAAAAAGGAATTAATAATAGAGAATACGCAAGCAAGGTATAATAATCAGAAACCTAATAGGACGGGCAGAGGAGGTAGGATAGGCTCAGTTAGGTAAAAATTTTAAGGGACTAACCAAGATTAAGAGAACGGTTCCCGTAGGAATAGAGACAGGATGGATAAACGTGTTAGAATTGCGAAATAAGAATGAGTACTATAAACAAGGCAGGTGGGCAATGTCCGAACAAAACAGGATGACGCAAGTGTAGGATATATTGTACCATATAAGACCAGTTAGCGCGCAGTTACCGACGGTAAACCGGTAAAACAGAGCACGCGGTCAATGCACCGAGAGCAAACGGTTGCGGGGGTCAGGCGCTAACACGAGGCTCTGGGCATGGCATAAGATGGCGGATACGTATAGCGAATACTAACAGAAATTGTTAAATCTGCAAATATTAAGAAAAGGAAATAGTGTTATCCGCCCTTATCCCGGCTAGCCGAGTTTATTGAGGAACTTGATGAGTTGACGAGGAAATTTGCGTTTTTGATGCGCATATAGTCGCTTTAGAAAACCAAATTATTTTCGAAAACTATTAACAGGTACAATTGATCAAAAATAGAAAATAAACAATACTAGGTCCAGTGATAAACTCAGTTATATCTAATGGTTTAGGAATTATCAGCGATTTTTGCAAATGCCTAAAGAGAGATAAGAAGTATGGGAACGCCGGACCGAGACAAGGAAAGACATACATAAGCCTGTGATGCGTCGCACAGCCGAGGCAAGCCGGGCACGTTATACTCCGGTACGACGAAGCAGAGAGTCCTAGAATAGGCCTAGAATAGTTCGGGTTCAGACTCGAGTTAGTTTAAGTGTACGAGGATTCGAATGCACTAACCCATGAGGACCCCGACAATGAATAGCAATTGCAGGGAATGGTATGAATGATGACTGAATAACCTAAGCTGTAAACGGGGAGGATCTCATGGACGCGGGAGGCGAGAGGTATACCAATGGTATTTTTTTTCTTTTTCTTAGAAGATACCCCGCGTTACGTGAGATCCTTACCCGTAAGATTATTCAGCAAGAGATAAAGATCAGAAATTTCCTTCGGGGAATTTAGAGGTGCCGAAGCCCAATGGTCGGAGAATAAAGTAGTATTTAGGAGTACATAGAATAATGTATACAAGTAAGGCGAAAAACTCAGGTCAAAGGCGTGCGATCAGAGGGAGGAGGAAAGAAAGAAAGAAGGAAAAAGAAAAAATCAAACAACAAGGCAAGACGGGTATACGTGGTAGGAGATAGGTCGCGAAAAACAACTAACGACAAATTTTGAAAGTGGCTTGGGAGGGAATACATATAGGTAACGGTATTACCGAACAGCCCCACGACCTACAGAGCGGTCTTAGCATAGGAGGTGAAAAGACAGCAGGGCCTAAGATACAATCTTTAGGGATTTTGTCTTAATCAATTGAGTTAAGGTGAATTAGGGTTAGGTTTTAGGTAGTGTAATAGTAGCGGCAACGAGCTCGGTTCCTCGTTAAAGAAGAAATCTCTAAAGGGGCGAGAAACAGTTGCTAGATTACTTGCTTTTCACTCGGGCAAACAAGCAAAAGGGAACAAGGGGTCTCTCGATTTAAAGACGCGACGACACACAAACATCGTAGCAAATCTTAACAAGTTTCACGGAACTAACTATTAGTATTATAATCTGAGTCGCATGAGAGAGAGAGGTTTTCACCGCAGCGTAGATTTTCACAGCACAAATATCGCACTTTCACTCAAACACAGCCTCCGACGAGAAAGAGGTTTTCACTGCGCTGTATCCCTCGTCGACGCGCTGCCTGGGCAAGACGGCCTAAACATGGAAGCGATGCCCCGTTTCTGCACCGTCACATTGTCCAATGCACAACTCCTCCCGCGCACCCAAAAGGAGAAACCACAGCTAGAGTAATTCCTAAGGAAATAAGAGAAAATGCACATTAAAAAACGAAGATTAGAGTATAACCCTATCAGAATTTAGTATACGTCATTACAGGAAAGACTGTTATTAATTAGGAACGTAGAGGCACAAACTAAGAGAGAGAATAGTCATAGATTACCGGAGGAAATTGAATGCCGAACCCTTTTAGCATTGAATCTCGAGCCACCGGAAAGCTCATCGATAATCTAAATACAAAACAATTATTAGTCGTCTAGAGAAAAATCACAAGCATTTAGTCCTACAGAAATGGGAGCCGTTAAAGGAAAAGTAGGAACGGGGGGAAGAGGGAAAGAGCTCGAATGATCGTTATTAATTAGAAAACATAGAAGCATAGTCGATAGAGAAAAACTGTCACAGATTACCTGAGGAAATTGATCGCCGAACCCTCCAGCATTGAATCTCGAGTCATCTGAAAGATTTTAAAATATTATCAGTAGAATCTCGAGCCGAAGCCTTCTGCTTAACCCGCCGCATTCAACGGACGAAAGCAGCCGCGACAGAATAGACTAAGCAAATACTTAATTCTCCGTAATGTAGCAGATGCCCGCGAAAACGCAACAAACATAACAGCTCGATCGAACGCATCGAACGTCAACGCGAGGTTAGGGCGCGAAGCAACACGTGGCGAAAGGGCGCGAGAATCAAACGCGTGACGAGGTTTCGATCGACGCCGGGAGAAAGGGACCGCGGAAAACGACCGCGATCTCCCCGATATCGATCGAAAAAGACCAAATAAGCAACAAAGGGAAGGGTCAGGAGGAAGAAAACGGAGAAAAAATTCTTCGTCTCGCGGCCGGGCCGAACCGAGGCGCGAACCGATGATCTCCCGGAAAAGAGAATCCACGGGAAAGCGAAAGGAAAAATCGATAAAAAGTTAGAAATCGGAAATTCGGGCGTAGGGAGAATCGAAAATAATAGAGAGCGAAGCGGGAAGATGCGGTCTGTGTAGTAGACTATGGAAAAAGTCGCTGCAGGCCGGATTTTCCTTACTTTGCTTCGCATGGCGGTTTTCTCCACGGCGTTTTGCATGATCGGCCAGAGAGCGCGTCTCTACGAGACACGCGAAAATCACCATTACTGATTATACACTGCAACTAAGGGAGAATGCTTAGAGAAAACGAATATATTTACCCCGGCATCGTAGGATAACGGTCGCGAGATAAACGCGGCATCAATACACGGATTAACTGGAAGATATATTACCGGGGCAATAAAAAGACTGACCTCGCCGGGACGGGAACTAGGGATCGCAACGCATAGAAATTAAAAGAACTTCCACGTTTATATTTACAACAACGGTTATGACTCTCTCCCCAAAAATAGATCCCAAACGGTCAGGTATACGGAAAGCAACGGTTATTCTTTGTCCCGGGGCAAAAATCAAACCCACGTGTTGTCCAAACAAATAGCTGAAGCCGTTGAAAAATTCACGACCTTGAAAAAATCACGACCAAAAAATAAAAAAGAGAAAGAAAAGAGAACCTGTAAGGTCTCTTACTGCAATATTTATCGATTTGTAACAGACCTGTACAACGGGCACAGTACAGCTCTGTTACGAACGCGAAGACTCGCGTACATCCGAAACGCGCCGACCGATCCCGACCGAATCCGAATCCGCGCAAGGCGATTTCACGCCTCGTAACCAGGCGCGACATCACACTACGCGTTTTCCCGCGTTTTCACGCCCCGAAGCAGACGCCGCACGGGCAATCCCGCGAATCGCTCGCGCACACCGCAACCCGCGTACCCCGTGGTAACCACCGAATTTGCCTATAAAAGGCAGCACGGACGGGGACTCGTTCTCTTTCCGAGTCCAGCAGGCGAGCCGCTTGATCACCCGGAAACCTGGTAAGCGCCTTACCCTGACGAGCCGACAAAATCCCGATCCTGACCGTTCCCGCTCTCCGCGCAACGCGCCGTTGCATCCGTACGTCCGTTTAGCTTCGCGCCGAAGTTCCTGTCGCCGTCTCTACGAGCCGTCGAGACCTCTTTTGCAGCGCGCCGTTGCTTCCTCGCCCGTTCAACGCGCCGTCGAACGAACCCTTCACCCAGCTTCGCGCCGAAGTTCCCGTAGCCGTCTCCACGAGCCGTCGAGGCATCTTTAGCAGCGCGCCGTTGCATCCTCGCCCATTCAACGCGCCGTCGAACGAATCCGTCATACAGCTTCGCGCCGAAGTTCCCGTCGCCGTCCCACGAGCCGTCGGACCCCGTTGCAAGGCGCCGTTGTATCCTCGCCCGTTCCACGCGCCGTCGAACGAACTCTCCGTTCCCGCCGACCTGACCGACCCCGAACAGGGAAGCCAGACGGTGCGGCTCAACGGCTCAAGTGGCCCCTTACGTCTCCGTCCCTCGCCTAGATGCATGCCTCCGCTATCCCCACTCTTACCACTACCGCTGGCGCGACCGAGTGCTAGAATGAGAGCGGTAGCATGCTACCGACTCGGTCGCGCCAGCGGTAGTGGTAAGAGTGGGGATCAGTGTAGCCAGACGGCGCGGCTTAACGGCTCAAGTGGCCCCTTACGTCTCCGTCCCTCGCCTAGATGCTCCCCACTCTTCCGCCTGTGGGAGTAGTAGGGAAAATAACGGGTGTTCTTGTTCCACGCTACACCACGGACGGCTTGGCTTGGGTGAGGTTAGCTTGTGAATTCGGTTTACAGCAATTACAGACGTTTGTTGTGGATTGTGCAGTGTAGCAAGGATCAAAGTTTTACAGTGCCGTTTGCAGTATTTTATACTACACATTTTTTAAAAGTATTGAGAAAGCAGGTAATGTATACATTGAATATCAGATCATTATAGTTCAAATGTGTAATATAAATGATTATAAGTAGACTGCGGATGTTTACGCAAATGCATATTTTTGGGAACTGAAAGAAAGCAAAGGAGCTGAAATAGAAATTTTTTGAATACTTCAAATAATATAATGACTAGTTTAGTTTAAATATTTTCTATATTTTTACATGTTATGGAGATTCTGCAGCGTTTTGTACATTTAAATTCCTCATCAATGTATAAGCATCCGCAATTTAATTATAAGCTATTTTTTTTTAAATTGTGGACTTATATATATTATGCTTATTGTGTGTGTAACGTATAAAATATTATTTTATAAATAGGTAATATCATGGCTGAATCCAAGAAGAGCTCTACTCCTTGTGTTTCCAGCGATGCTGTGAATATATCTATTGAAGGTAATATATTTGTTTATTTAATATTTTTGCACTTTGAAGTTAGAGAAGAAAAACATTTTTTGTGTAATATTCATTCTAGAACTATGACGTAAATATCTATATCTTATTTCTGTGGTGTCGCATTTGTGCGTCCGTTTTTTATAAATCATTTAGTAATTTAAATTTTTAAACTTCTATACGGGAACTGATACCAATAGTTATACGGACGTCATGCAACCACCAGATCCTGAGATGATGAAGTATCCGCAGAAGTTCCGCGATTCGTGGCTGAAGGATCCTTCTTTTATTCCATGGTTGGCAAAATCTGAAGGAAATTTGTACGAGGCGAAGTGTCTTCTATGCAACGTAACGATAACAGCTGGTAAAAGTCACCTTATACGACATAGCTGTAGCAAAACTCATGTTGAGTATATGGCTGTAGCTGACAGCCATACAGGTAATGTATACATTGAATATTAGATCATTATAGTTCAAATATAATAAAAATGATTGTAAGTATATAGACTATTATAGACTGCGGATGTTTACGCAAATTCATAATTTGGGAATTGAAAGAAAGCAAAGGAGCTGAAATAGAAATTTCTTGAATACTTCAAATACTATAATGACTAGGTTAGTTTAAATATTTTCTATATTTTTACATGTTATGGAGATTCTGCAGCTTTTTGTACATTTAAATTCCTCATCAATGTATAAGCATCCGCAGTTTAATTATAAGCTATTTTTTTTTAAATTGTGGACTTATATATATTATGCTTATTGTGTGTGTAACGTATAAAATATTATTTTATAAATAGGTAATATCATGGCTGAATCCAAGAAGAGCTCTACTCCTTGTGTTTCCAGCGATGCTGTGAATATATCTATTGAAGGTAATATATTTGTTTATTTAATATTTTTGCACTTTGAAGTTAGAGAAGAAAAACATTTTTTGTGTAATATTCATTCTAGAACTATGACGTAAATATCTATATCTTATTTCTGTGGTGTCGCATTTGTGCGTCCGTTTTTTATAAATCATTTAGTAATTTAAATTTTTAAACTTCTATACGGGAACTGATACCAATAGTTATACGGACGTCATGCAACCACCAGATCCTGAGATGATGAAGCGACCGAAGAAGTTCAACGATTCGTGGCTGAAGGATCCTTCTTTTATTCCATGGTTGGCGAAATACGAAGGAAATCCGTACAAGGCGAAGTGTCTTCCATGCAACAAAACGATAGTAGCTGGTAGAATTGAACTTATACGACATAGCTGTAGCAAAACTCATGTTGAGCATATGGCTGTAGCTGAAATGGAAGCAGGAAAAACCACTTCGAAGTCGGACGACACCGACAGTGACATTAATACGCAGTTGATTAAGAAAGCCGAATTGAGATATGTATTAGATATAGTGCATCACAGCAGAAGTTTTAGGTCTTACGAACATTACGTTCCAATGGTTCATGCAGCACATCCTGATTGTAACTGTATTAGTCTTAGAAAAATGCAATTCAAGAGATCAAAGATTGCAGCAATAATAATAAACGTCCTTAACAAAACGATTGTTGAAAGTGCAATAAAAATATTACAAAAGAAAATGTTTACGATCCTTATAGATGAAAGCACGGATATAGCTGGTACAAAAGCTTTATGCATTTTGGTGCGGTACGTGCATAAAGGTTATATACAAACATACTTATTAGACTATGTAAAAGTGATGGATGCATCAGCAGAAAGTTTATACAAATATTTAAAATATTCGCTGCAAAAATATAAATTGAGTATTAAAAATATTATTGGAATTTCAACTGATAATGCAAGTGTCATGTTGGGCAAGAAGAAATCGGTAGTTGCATTGCTGTCAAAAGAAAATTCAAATGTAGCAGTTTTTCCATGCATTTGCCATAGCATGCATCTCCTTGCCTCTGACGCATGCAAGACTCTTCCCCGAAATTTGGAAAAATTACTATATAAAATCTATACGTATCTTTCAAGAAGTCCAAAGAGGCAGGGAGAATTAAAAAAGATACAGACAGAGATGCACCTGGCTAAACATAAAATGATTCAACCATCCAGAACCAGGTGGTTGGGATTATACGAATGTGTACATAGGGTATTAGAGCAATGGGGTGCATTAAATACATTTTTTGAAATAGAAGTAACTAGGAAATCAGACAGTGAAACGGAATCTAGTATGTCACAATCGCAATTTGAATCAGGATTATCAGATAATTCCGATGTGGTACAATTAAAAAAGTCTTCGTTCGAAATAGTCAGTGCATTACGTTGTTTATACACAAAAGCGTACCTAGAATTCGTCGATTTCACTTTAAGTACAATAACTAAATTTAATAAAATGTTCCAAACGTCTGATATTTTAGTTCAAAACCTTACGGATTACTGTAACAAGTTTTTAAAAGAAATAGGTCATAATTTTATAAACTACGAGGTTATTGCAGAACCACTGAACCTACACGAAATCGATCCCTTTAAAAGCGAACATTTATTGCCTCTTGAAGCAATGTATATTGGAATAAATGCGAAAAATACTCTTGAAGAGATTCAACAAGCAACAGATACTTACGAACAGGAAAAAATCACGACATTTCTTCAAAGTTGTCAAAAATTTTATCAGACGACATATCAAGAGGCTATAAAGAGATTGCCATTTAATAATAATTTTATAAAGGCTCTGGAATTTTTAGAGCCTTCTGTTGCGTTAGATAGTACGAAACATACAGGCCAAGTAGAAGATATTTTAAATAAATTTGAATCGAAATTCGATAGACCAGCATGTATTGATGAATGGAACATCCTAGGTTTTTTAACTGTTGGTTGGGATGACATGAGAGAGCGTTTACTACAATTACAAATAATTCAATTTTGGGATGAGATTAATAATATGTGTATGCCTAATAGTACAAAGCCATTTCAGAATATTTCAAATTTGGCACTGGCATGTTTATCGTTAACACATTCCAATGCTGAAATTGAACGATTTTTTTCAATGGTAAACGAGATGAAAACGCAAGATCGCAATCGACTGCAGCCTCAAATGGTTGCTGCACTCGGTAGAATTAGATTAGAATTTAAAAATTCTCGAATGCAATGTTATAATTATGTTATAAACGATAAATTTGTACGAAATTTTAACAGCAGTATGTACCAGAGGGAAAGAATACCGGAAGAGTTTTCAAATTTTATTATAGACAACGACGTGGAATTTTCTAGTGAAAGCGATCGGTTGTAAATATACATTTTTCAAAACTTAATTTGTGTTTATTTAACAATACACGAATAAATTTATTTCGTTATTGCAGTATAACCTATCTTTCCGAGGCGAATCAGCTTGTATAAGCGTACGGTTTTTTCTGCGACACTCGGTAGTGCTACCGAGTCGGCGCGGTAGCGGTAGTGGTAAGAGTGGGGATAGCGGAGGCAACCATCTAGGCGAGGGACGGAGACGTAAGGGGCCTGGCGAGACTCGCATCTGGCATCCCTGACCCCGAATACCCGTTGCCGCGAGCCGCCGGTTCCCGTACCCTAGCAGGCCGACGAGCCGTCGCCCGTCGTCGACCGCCAGATCCGCGAACCGCAAATCCGCGCGCGTGCACCCGCGAGCATAACGCTATCGGCAATCTTCCCGAACCGCGGCCTGGTGAGACGCAAAAGTTACGTCGCGCGTTCTGTCTTATTTCATACCTCGCCCGAACTACCGTTTCCCGTCCGCTTCCCTCGCCGCGAACCCTGGCTCGGCGAGCCACTCGGCAACGAGGGAGAGATCCGGTTGTAACGAGATTTCAGACTCGTTACAGATTAATAAATCGATTCGTGCCTCGTAATCTCTTACCGTGCCGATATCATATTTGTCTTGTGCAAATACCGTCTTATATCTCTCAATAATACCTTCTATTTGACCTCTTCTCTTTGTCCTAAATGGCTAACCTTTATCTGAAAATCTCCATGAATGTGCTCATTAAAGTTTATTGAGTATGGTTCTATCTTTCCTCTGGTGTTTTTATAATCTTTATCGATCTTTCTCGTATCCATATCTTTTTCCCTTATTTAATTCTACCTCTATTACCCAGTTACTTCCTATATTCCTAGATTTATTGAATCTCCCTTTCTCCCCTTCTCTCTTCTTAAACCAACAAGACTCTTCTGGGTGATATCTCATGCCCTATTCAAACTTTCACAGTGTTACGACCCGCCGCTGGAAATTCCGGCGGAGAGGGAATTATGGTAACAGAGATTTTAATGGACGATCTTCGATCCACGTGGTCCGTACGCCCACGTCTGATCAGGACCGATACCGGTGTCTGCCGAGAGTGCCGCGGAAATATATAGTTCGCACGACGCGACCGCGACGCGTATAGGATGCGCTCGGAACGTCGCGGTGTGTGATACGGTGATTTTCCCGGATTTCACCTATCGCCCGGAGGGAGTTTGGAGCGACCGAGTCTGTGTTCCCCGTACCGAGCGACCTGGTGGGCTCAGACGTACGCGGAGGAACACAGAAATCGTTGGGGACACGATTGTTATTTGGAGCTACCGTGCCTGAGTTCCCCGTACCGAGCAACCTGGTGGGCTCAGACGTACGCGGAGGAACACAGGAGTCGCTGAGAACGCGATTACGTGCACGGCCGAGATATCACACACTCGCGAACGTACCGCCACTGACACTACTGTCGGTCAGGGTGATATGCACGATGAGAATTAGCACTAATGATCGATTAGATCGATTCCCGAATAAGTAAGGCCTGTCTTCCTTCGTACCGAGCGACCTGGTGGGCTCAGTCGTACGACGGAATACAGATTCTTGTGAGAAACGCGGTGACACTGATGAGTCTCACGCACTAGTGAACACGACGGCACTGACGCGAAATAGCGCTGGGTGATGCAGGATGATGAATAAAGAGGACGATGATATAATACAAAGAAAAGAAATATAATGTCCGAAAATGTACAACGATATAATGGCAAAATGAAACAAAAGATGATGAAGCACGAGGCGCGAAAAGAAATGAGATAACGTGAAGCGAAATAGTACAATGATACGCGAGAAAACAAAAGAAATATAATAAAACGTAGACGAGATAAGAAATAAGGCAAGAGAAGTCAGAATAAACGAAATGGAAATGAAATAGAAATGAAATAGGAATGATGAGTATCGCGTGGTAGAAGAATTGGAGTATACGACCTGTCTTAGATATGGTTCAGAGAAAACTGAGAGGACGAGGCCCTGATCCTTGCCTTATTTATAGGTCGAGCGCGGACCATACGGATTTTGGTAACACGTGCAATTAGTCACGTAGGCCACGGCCGTTTTACGCGTTTTTTGGAAGAATCGGTTTTGATGTCTATTTCTTTATTATTGTCAACAAGGGCGAGTAAGGTTGCGGCGCTCGTCCCTGCCTGTTGCTAGGCCGGCGTACGCTCGCACCGAGCTACCGTGTTACAGTTCGTATGGTCGCGCTCGTAAGAGATGTGTATGTACATATATACATGTGCGGCGTGTTTACGCGTGTCCGCTCGCTCGTTTGTTCGGCGCGGTTAAGGTCCCGGGTGTGCATGTGTATACGCGCGCGGAATGTACGCGCTTATTTGAATTTTCAAACCGAGTTCAAGACGTCGGTCCGACGTCACAACAGTTTCTGCATGGCTTCTTCTCTTCAAATTTCTTTCTGTATTCGACTTTATCTTCCTTCTTGCAATGTTGTTTTTATTTGTCCAACTTTCGCATTTTCTAATTTCATTGAATAATTCAGTTGAGTCTTTACATTTCTTCTTGTCTATTTTATTCCTTATAAACTCAGGTAAGCCTGCTGCTATAAGCATTATTAAGGCGCTTGAACCTATATCTTTATCCATATCTAATAATAATCTCTCCTTTTTCATAGCATATTCAATTAGTAAACCCTCTTTGTATCTAAATGATATAGCGTACATCCCTGTGCTCCATCCTTGGTCTGGGAAAGTTTCTAAAAATCTATCCTTCCATGCAAACCATTTAGCATCCACTGTCAACTTCGTCAGCGTTGCACCGTGCCAGTCCAGACACGCCCCATGTAAAAATAATCTCAAGATCTGGATCCTTATGCTATCTCCCATGATTTCAAATCGTGTGCATTCTTTCTCGAATATCTCTAATCATTGTTCAGCGTTTGAATGTATACTTGTGAATTCTCCACCATAAACTTCTCTGCTATATTTTTCAAGTTTCGTTGGCTTTCTTTCCTTTGTGTAGTTTGTTCTTCCTTTTCTATTTTGTCTATTATCTCATCTAAGTATGTATCGTTACACATTTCATTTTACGGGAAGGAGAAGAAAGGAAAAGAAAAAAGAAAAATGGGAATACGAACTGAGGCAAAAAAAAACCTCAAGAAGAACGAACAGGAAAGATACCCAAACAAGAACAATAATGTTCCTGAGATCTTGAACGGTAATACATGGAAGAGGAGACAGGGCTCCCCTGTATTTCAGATCTTAGGACCAAAGCAACAAACAACTGCGGAAATAGAAACGTCCCAAACAGAAACAGTAAGGCCTTTAAGATCTCGAACGGTAATACATGGATGAGGAGACAGGGCTCCCCTGTATTTCAGATCTTAAAAGACCAAACCAGCTCGAATAAAGAAATAGGTCCCAATAAAATGGAAAGAGTAATAAACTGGAAAAATAATAAATTGGAAATAATAAACTGGAAATAACAAATTGGAAATAGTAAATAATAAAATGGAAATAACAAATTGGAATAACAATGATAAGAAGTAAACAAAGGGTGGCCCAAAAAAAGGCCCCCCAAGAGAAACAAACTCAAACAAGGGAGACAAACCTGAGAATGGCGACGTCGAACAAAGAAGGAAATAGATCACAAATGGAAAACAAATACCCAAACACAGAATACAACAGGGTCCCTGAGATCTGACGGTAATACATGGATGAGGAGACAGGGCTCCCCTGTATTCTAGATCTTAAGAACCAAAGCAACACAACCAACTGCGGAAATAGAAACATCCCAAACAGAAACAATAAGGCCTTTAAAATCTCGAACGGTAATACATGGATGAGGAGACAGGGCTCCCCTGTATTTCAGATCTTAAGGACCAAAGCACCACAACCAACTGCGGAAATAGAAACATCCCAAACAGAAACAATAAGGCCTTTAAGATCTTGAACAGGGCTCCCCTGTATTTCAGATCTTAAAAGACCAAACCAACTCGAACAAACAAAGAAATAGGTCACAATAAAATGGAAAGAATGATAAACTGGAAAAATAATAAATCGGAAATAATAAACTGGAAATAACAAATTGGAAATAGTAAATAATAAAATGGAAAACAAATACCCAAACAAAGAATACAACAGGGTCTCTGAGATCTGACGGTAATACATGTGAGGCGAATCGCGCTAGCATCAAGGTGTCACGGATGCGGTCTTGATCGATCAAATGGAATAGGAAAGGGATGTTAGGAAGAGTGAAATGAAAGAGACGGGACGATTGAGATGAGTGAGACAGAATGGTAGGATAATTGTGGAGAGCGAGAGAGTGTGAGATTGACTGGAATGGATGAATGTGGAAACACGTGGATTTTGAGTGGGAGGCAGTGGACTGTATGAATGGTATTCTGATCACGAAAGCACGTAGAACTGTGCATAAATAACTGTATTTCACTCTAAACAAAGATTGTCAAAAACTACACCATGTTAACTATTCGATGCGCAGAGAATTTGAAATAAAGAAACTGTGGAAAGGAAAGCTTGAATGACGTGGATCAGCTGATCGTTAATCGCAGAGAGAGTGAGGCGGTCGTTATCTCTCTCTTTTATTGTCTCGATCCTTCCAGAATATTCCTCACGCGTCATGCTCCTGATTGGGCATTCGCGAGAATTCCAGAAGGATCGAGAATGGACTTTGACCAATGGCGCGATCGATATCATGCCTACGCATTTCCGCCCGTCGTCACCCGGTTGTTTATTCGCTGGGATCGCGGCGCTCTTTTGGCGGGATCGCAGTGAGGTTAGGCGGGAGCGAGCACAGTCGCGAAACAAACATGGCGCTCACGCGCGCCAATCTCGAACACAAGGCAGCACGTGAGTTAACATGGAACAGGGGAGAGAGGAGCGAGAGGGGTTACCGAGATTATAAACACGGTCTCGAGACAATACCGGCCCTCGTCACATCCCCCCTCGATCGTTCTGACTCCTCGTCCCCCGCTGATTGCCGAAAGTGTCAGTCACGTTTCGAACTCCTGTTTTGCTTAAGCTACTTTCGCTGCTTCACACTAAACCTTGAAGAGAAGATCCATTGCGCTTCTTTGGTCTCTCTCTTTATGTAAATCTTTAATTCTAAGTTGTCTTTTGGTTATAATTGGTGTCGGGTTTTTTAAGTTATTAGTCAGTTGATTTCAGTTTTAATAAAGTGGACTTACGACTTTGCCGTTTAATTAACTGATAAGTGCTAGTGCCTATTAATTATAATAAAGCCTTCCACTATTCCTTAACATAAATTAGTGGTCCTTCGAGCCGGATTCTTGTGCTAAACGTCGAAAAACGTGCTGTGGAAGTGCTACATTTGAAATTAACGGTCGCTAGTTTGGTGCTTGTTATTCGACCTCGTGCAATAACAGTCGGGTCTTGAACGGTTCTCGCTTGACTTTAACCAACGGTTACTTTTAAACTCAAACATGGATGCCGTTCTTAAAAAGCAGGAGACTCTTGCCACACGAATCTCTCGTATGATCGAGAATCTTAAAAAGAAGGGAGCTGACTATATTAATCGAGATACCGTCGAAGCGAGACTCGAATTGCTGGAGGCCTACTGGCTGGAATTCACCACCAACGACGACAAACTTCGCTCTAGGGAAGATGAAGCACTTCGAAAATCCAGTTATATAACTAACAACCTCTACGACGAAACTGAGGAAGCCTACTTAACGGAGAAGGCTGGTTTAAAGAAGCTGCTGGGACCAGCCACAGTGCGTCAGGGAACAGTTACCGCTCCGCACCCGCCTAAAAGGTCATCTCTGCCGAAAATTGTCCTCGAACCTTTTGACGGCAATTATACGACGTGGACCAGCTTCCAGGACCTCTTCCGATCGATGGTTATTAACAACAGCCAACTAACCGACGTCGAGCGCTTACATTACCTGAAAACAAGCGTTACTGGAGAGGCCGCCGACCGTCTACGTCCTATCCTATTACCGACGAAGACTTTCCGCGTGCTTGGAAGCTGCTCGAAAAGGAATATGACAACGTTCCCGTTCTGGTCAACGCCCAACTGGGCGTGCTGTTGTCTCTGCCGTGCATGGAAAACTGAATCTGCTGCCGAACTGAAGGCCTTGCTGCACGGTACGCAGAATGCCGTTGAGGCTTTAGCTGCGCTTAAACGTCCCGTCGAACATTGGAGCGATTGGCTGAATTACATCACGGTACAACGCTTGGATGGAGAGACGAGACTAAATTGGGAGACTACGCTGGAGGGAAAAGAGGAAATGCCGATCTTTTCCCAACTCTCTGAATTTTTGGGAGCACGCTTGCGATCTTTGACCGTATCTTCGCTGCCTTCTTGCAACCTGCTCACAACCGCTGCTTCATCGCACCCCGCTGCTCCATCTGATGACAGCAGGCCCCCCACTCCATCTGCTGCTCCTCGCGGGACATCTCGTCGACCTAAGGTTCACGCCGTCACGGGAAAAACCGGAACTTCGAAATGCCGTCTTTGCCAGCAGGATCATTTCATCCTTTTCTGCCCTAGGTTTAAGAGCCTTACGCCCCCGGAGAGGAGAACGTTGGTAACAGAAAAAAATATCTGTTTCAATTGCTTGTCGAAACACCATGTCCGCGATTGCCAGTCGAGTAAACGTTGCCAAACTTGCGTCGGTAAGCATCATACTTCGTTACATATTCCTCGGGAGAGTCCTCACTCGGCTGAGAAATTCGATGCGTCATCCTCCGCGTCCAAGCCTGTCGCTAAAACAGTCAATTGCACGCGGATGAGCCAAACAATACTTTTGGCTACTGCTATCGTGGGAAGAGACCATTGCCCGGGCGAAAGAATTTTTGTCCGCGCTCTAATCGACCCTTGTTCTGAACTTTCGTTGATTGGAGAAAGCATCGTGCAACGACTAAAATTACCTCGTAAACCCTTTAACGTACCGTTGGAGGGGGTCGACACTATGCGTAGTCGACCTCGAGGAAGGGTGAATTTGACTGTGTCTTCGCGATTAGACTCTACTATGTCGTACTCAGTAGACGCTGTCGTTCTTCCGCGATTATCATCTTACGAGCCACCTCCAAATGCCGGTCCGAGCACGTGGCCTCATCTTAAGAACTTAGAACTTGCTGACCCTGACTTCGCTTCTCGACAACCCATCGAGCTCTTACTTGGAGCCGATGTTTACTCACTGATTATTCGCGAAGGTCTGCGTCAGGGTGCGGCGGGATCTCCCGTCGCTCAAGCCACTACACTTGGGTGGATTGTTACTGGACCGCCGGGAGAGGCTAAAAATTCTCCTTCAAACACGCGTCGTCTCGTACTTCATTGCTCGGTCGACGACGATACCAGCGTTTTGCTGCAGAGATTTTGGTCATTGGAGGAAGTAACCACGCCTCCTTCCTCTACTGAGCTGACCGCGGATGAAAACGATTGTGAGAATAACTTCGTTCGTACTCACACGCGTGACCCTACTGGCCGATACATCGTCCGACTTCCGTTTAAGAAAGATCTCTCATTGCTAGGAGACTCTCGCCGGACAGCAGCTATAATGCTTTCTAAACTTGAGAAACGCTTCTTAAATTCTGGCGAATTTGCCGACAAGTACCGCTCTTTCCTTGATGAGTATCTTACGTTAAATCACATGGAACTCGCTACTGTGCCGCGAGAAAATGCACAAAATTACTATCTGCCGCATCACGGCGTGTGGCGAGAGTCCAGCACTACGACAAAACTACGCGTCGTTTTTAATGGCTCTAGTAAGACCACGACCGGTGTCTCTCTAAATGAACTTTTACATGCGGGACCCAACCTACTGCCTGAGGTACCGGATCTGTTGCTACGCTGGCGGTGTCATACTATCGTATTCGCAGCCGATATGGAAAAAATGTATCGGCAAATCTGGCTTGCTGACAAGGATCGCGATGCCCAGCGTATCTTATGGCGACGCGATATCGATGAGGAGGTAAACGAGTATCGGCTACGTACGGTCACTTACGGTCTCGCTTGCGCGCCTTATCTTGCTATGCTTACCATACGTCAGCTTAGTTTCGACGAAGAGGGTCGTTTTCCGTTGGCTGCTGCCTGCTTAAGGTCCGATGTCTATATGTACTTTCTGGAGCATCAACGATTGGAGATGCCTTCGAAATCCAGAAACAGTTGATTGACGCTCTCAAGGCGGGCGGCTTCAACCTGAGGAAGTGGACTTCCAATGAGCCAAGGTTACTTGATCATCTGCCAGCCGATCAAGTTGCTTCCCCGGGTGACCGCTCAGTCGAAAATATTTTTTCTTTACTGGGAGTACGGTGGCAGCCCGTGAGTGACGTCTTCCTATTCGAGTTAAAACCTCGTGACCCTCAGATCAAGATAACAAAACGACAGGTGTTGAAGGAGATGGCCTCTGTCTACGATCCTCTAGGTTTTTTAGCTCCCGTCACCGTTACAGCAAAGATATTTCTGCAAAATCTCTGGCTTTTAAAACTTGATTGGGACGACCCCCTGCCCCCTGCGCAAACTAAATACTGGGCGACCCATTCTCTCAGTCTCGCGGGGATTTCGGCTGTCAGAATGCCTCGCTGGGTGGGGACAAACAGTAAACACGTGCTCGAGATACACGGATTTGCCGATGCCTCGGAGAAAGCATATGCCGGAGTTGTTTACGTCCGTTCATTTCCAACCGCCGCTAAGCCGCTCGTAAGATTAGTCATTGCAAAAACCAGGTGGCCCCCCTTCAACAGGTATCTCTTCCGCGGCTGGAATTATGTGCCGCTGTACTTCTTTCGCGACTAGTTAAACGTGTACTGAATGTTTTACAGTTGCACGATGCTAAACTATATCTCTGGTCAGACTCAACAATCGTTCTTAGTTGGCTTCAGGGTAGACCTTCTAAATGGAAAACTTTTGTCGCGAATAGAGTTGCGGAAATCCAAAACCTCCATTCCCCCGATGTTTGGCATCATATTCGATCTAAAGAAAACCCTGCCGATCCCGCTTCTCGGGGTTTAAGCGGGGATGCACTGGCGATTAATTCACTCTGGTGGCAGGGGCCTTCTTTCCTCTCCACCCCTACCCGTGATTTCAAGGAATACTATGCGACAGTAAGTGACACGGAGGAAGAAAAGCGCTCTGAGAAAACTGTTCTTAGTACCACTGTCGCTGCAGCATCTTCCTCCCAACCGACAGAACTATTCTCTCGGTATTCTTCCTTCACTCGCCTCTTGCGGTCAGTTGCCTGGTGTTTGCGTTTCATCAACTGCGCGCGAAGACGTTCCACTGTAAAGGATGCCTGGTTACGTACCGAAGAATTTAATAACGCTAGGCTGACAATCGTTCGTTGCGAGCAACTGCGTTTCTTTTCGGCCGAGATCGCGTGCTTAAAAACGACACGTTCCTCTCTCCGGGGCCCTCTCGCACGTCTCAATCCATTTCTGGATGATCGGGGGATCCTACGCGTCGGCGGTCGATTAAAACATTCTCTCCTTGATTATGATGAGAAGCACCCTATTATCATGCCGGAAAACAGTAAAGTAACTGCACTGATTATCGTCTACTTCCACGAGAAATTGTTACATGGTGGAACACAGCTTACTTTGTCCAATTTGCGCCGTATGTATTGGATCCCTCGCGGCCGTCGAGCGGTGCGAAAACACATTCATGGTTGTTTAAAATGTTGGCGATGGCGAGCTAAAACTTCCGAGCAACAAATGAGCGATCTCCCCTACTCGCGTGTTACACCTACGCGCCCCTTCTACAATACGGGAGTCGATTATGCTGGGCCCTTCCACACTAAGTTTTCGCCTGGACGCGGTGCACGGACACGCAAGTCTTACATCGCGGTTTTTGTATGCCTCGCTACACGTGCCGTACACCTTGAGTTAGTCTGCGACTACTCTTCCGAAGCTTTCCTCGCTGCTTACCGTCGTTTTGTTTCTCGTCGCGGTCTCTGCAGCTCTCTTCGAAGCGATTGCGGAACAACTTTTGTCGGAGCCGACAACGAATTGCGGCAAATGCTCAACGCCTCCAATGCGGAGATGAAAAAAACTCGGCAAGCTTTAGCTGCAGCCGGGACTAACTGGGTGTTTAACCCTCCTTCGGCACCTCATTTTGGAGGTATCTGGGATTCTGCGGTCAAGTCGGTGAAGTACCACCTCCGTCGCGTAATAGGTGAGACTCTCCTCACTTTTGAGGAGATGTCTACATTGCTGACGCAAGTCGAAGCATGCCTCAATTCTCGACCTATTACGCCTCTAACGGACGAACCTACCGACCTCACCGCCTTGACCCCAGCCCATTTTCTAATAGGTTCTCCCCTAACGGCTATCCTCGAACCATCCTTGTCTGATGTTCGCGCTTCCCGACTTACACGTTGGCAAATGATCCAGCAGCAGCGCGACCATTTCTGGGACCGCTGGTCCGTCGAATACTTGCAGACTTTGCAGCAAAGGACAAAATGGGCGAAGGAGAAACCTAATCTAAAGTCTGGAGACTTCTGCCTCATCCTCAACGAAACCACTCCACCAACACGATGGCCGTTGGGAAGGGTCGAGCAAGTTCATGCTGGTGCCGATGGACTTGTTCGGGTCGTAACCGTTCGTACTGCGACGTCCGTCCTGACGCGTCCTATTGCGAAGATCTGTCTCTTCCCCCCCAGCGCCGCTATTGATGATCATTGAAGTTTTTTGTAAATTTGTTGATTCGTCGTGCCGATCAACAAAGTCGGGCGGAATGTTGCGAATCGCGCTAGCATCAAGGCAGCACGTGAGTTAACATGGAACAGGGGAGAGAGGAGCGAGAGGGGATACCGAGATTATAAACACGGTCTCGAGACAATACCGGCCCTCCTCACATCCCCCCTCGATCGTTCTGACTCCTCGTCCCCCGCTGATTGCCGAAAGTGTCAGTCACGTTTCGAACTCCTGTTTTGCTTAAGCTACTTTCGCTGCTTCACACTGAACCTTGAAGAGAAGATCCATTGCGCTTCTTTGGTCTCTCTCTTTATGTAAATCTTTAATTCTAAGTTGTCTTTTGGTTATAATTGGTGTCGGGTTTTTTAAGTTATTAGTCAGTTGATTTCAGTTTTAATAAAGTGGACTTACGACTTTGCCGTTTAATTAACTGATAAGTGCTAGTGCCTATTAATTATAATAAAGCCTTCCACTATTCCTTAACAACATGGATGAGGAGACAGGGCTCCCCTGTATTCTAGATCCCACTGCACCAAAGTAACTCCAACAAACAAAGAAATAGGTCACAATAAAATGGAGAGAATAGTAAACTGGAAAATAATAAATTGGAAATAATAAACTGGAAATAACAAATTGGAAATAGTAAATAATAAAATGGAAAACAAATACCCAAACAAAGAATACAACAGGGTCTCTGAGATCTGACTGTAATGCATGGATGAGGAGACAGGGCTCCCCTGCATTCTAGACCTCACTGCACCAAAGTAACTCTAACAAACAAGGGAATTTAAGTCTAAAGGCAATTTATTTACAAATGGAAATTTATAACAAAGGAAATAACAACAAACAGGCAAACAAACGGGGGGACCCACAAGGTCCCCCAAAAGCAACAAACTTAAACAAGGAAGACAAACCTGAGAATGGGGCAACCCGAGGACGCTGGTCACGTCCAAAAACTCAAATCAGCCACAACTCCTAGTGCGTCTTGAGCCCTCCACACAAACCCAACCCGCGGTAGGCTCGGCAGGTGAAGACCGCATGGAAACAATATTTCGGTCTACTCCGGAATTTAGTTGAAGTCGGATCGGACCCCAAGTTGATTATATATATAGATATATATAGCTTCTCCCCAACGAAATGTGTATCGCGGCCCTAGAAACTTGCAAACCCACATAGAGTCACAGATTAGGACCTAACCTAGCCTAAGGGGTGTCGAGTAAAAGGGGGTAAATTCCAGATTAGCTGGAAATAGAGGGAGCATAGGAAGTAACACTCAAGATGCACGAGATGGTTTTGTGGTGAAGAGGGGGGGGGCAAAAGGGCAGGTGTGGCAAACCTGCAGGTCCGAAGGTGAAAAGGTCCGACGTCCGCCACGAGCCGTAAAACGCTCAAAAACTCTCAAATACTAGGTAGAATGGCCTTTCATCAATGACGACCGTCCCTGACTAGTAGATCGACCACCCTGAAAGTTGCCCGGGCTATAAAAAGCAGGGTCTTTAGATCGAACGCAGTGGTTATTTGCAACCCATAGCGGGCCGAGGACCGGAACCGCCAATAATGAAACAAGCGTAAGCTGGTGTGCGTTCAGGAAGTGGGGAGTGCCGATCACTCCTCCCCGGTCAATTTACTTACTACAGTAAAAGCTCCTTCGTTGTCCAAAGGCCGGGGGCTGAGCGGACAACGAGCGTGCCCGGACACTATTTTTGATTTATGACTGCGTCTAGATATCACGCCGACCGCGCCGAGCGACTTCAATAGGAAGCCGAACATAGAGAAGGACAGAATGAGATACGTATCGGGTGACCGAAGCGTGTCGCCGTCGCCGGCACAGTTTAAAGGCCCACATTGTTGCTGTTGCTCGTTGCCTTCGAAACTACGACCGTCGATTAAACCACTAAATACAGTTAAAACTATATCGTGTTTGGTGTCATTTTAATCAGAGAAATGGCAGAAATAAGTTAGTGAAAGTCCCATAAAGAAATAATGAAAATTAAGACGTTTGAAAATTCGGTTTACTCGAGTCAATGTTGTGGTGTTCACACCGATATACCCGAGCCGACATCAATCGTCGCCGCCCTGCGGAGCGACTCGACGTTGACAGGCAGTGGAATGGGTAGGCACTGGACAACGATCGTGCCCTTGATTTTGGACAACGAAGGAGCGATTACTGTACTACTACTACTACTAGGTTAGGTTAGGTTAGGTTAGGTTACGTTAGGTTAGGTTTCACGGGAGGGGGGGTCCTAGGCTCTGTGGCGCCCACAGTGGTGGCTCTGATCCACTGTTGGTCCGTTCTCTCTATTTGAGGGATGTCACAGAGCTAAACCCTCTCGCTCCACCTCCTCGTGGTGGACCCTGGGACACACTTCGGTGTGTGCAAACGGGGCGA
Organism: Lasioglossum calceatum; assembly: GCA_963966675.1. Lineage (NCBI taxonomy): Eukaryota > Metazoa > Arthropoda > Insecta > Hymenoptera > Halictidae > Lasioglossum > Lasioglossum calceatum. The sequence goes on from CAXAAD010000172.1 coordinate 38,329, forward strand.
GGGGTCGGGACTGGGTCGCAAGATGTCGGCCCGGGACCGTTTACCGCATACCGGTGGTCATGTTTTACCGGAGCGGGGGGGCTTGCCTTCACCGGCTGGTCCTGCGAGGAGGAGAAACCTCTCTAAAAAAGTCCTTAACCCCAAGTTTAGCTCGCGGCGAGGGGGTCACCTCCGGAGTAAGCGCCGGAGGTGGGTCGGGCTAGTGAACCTGGTCTTTAGCGAGCACCTCTGCGCTACCGGCCCGCATCGCAGAGTATGGGTCGGCTTCCCCAGGCAAGGCGGCTCTGCCTGGGGTGACGTCGGTTCCGACCACACTCGTGGGAAGTCAATGGATTTTTCAAAAATTTTGGGGAATAAGGGGGGGAAATTGATCGCGGCGGCGGGTCGCGGTGCTGGGAAGGGGAAGGCGGGCTCGGCAAAGCCGAGTGGGATGGGGGCTGGACACCCGGTTGGGGGCAGCAATTCACCGGTGACCGGGTCGTCGGGGACGGACCGGCATGTCGTGGGTGGGAGTAAGGGAGGGGGGGCGTCGGCCCGCCTGACCCCTGGCGAAGTTTTGGCGGGGGGGGGGCTCGACCGTGTCGGGTCCGTCCACGCCTGGGGGAAGTCCGGGAGGGAGCTGCTCGCAGTCGATGTCGCCGTCGCTGCTGCGGGACTGGTCGCCGGTGTCCTCGAGGTTGCCGCCCGCGGGAGACGGGGGGCCTGGGGATCTGTGGGGCTGGGAAACCAGTTCCAATATCACGGTGTCCTCCGACCGTTCAACCCGCGCGGGGGGTAAGCGATCGGGGGGCCCTATTGGGGTGGTGTCTGTGTCGGGGGGTGGGGGGCGGGTACCGCCTCCTCCGCCTGATCCTCCGGGGATTCTCCAGTCGGGGGAATCTCGAGATGCGTTGAGGGCCACGGAGGAGTTGAGGGCACGGTTCAGGTCCGCGGACTTGTACGAGATCGTGGAGACCATCAGGAACGCTGCTATAGCAGTGGACAGGGTCTCCACGATCTCGAAGAATCTGAAGGGGACCCTCGTGAGGGACCTTCGGATCGCGGCGAGGGAGGTTAGGGCCGGCACTTCGGAGCTGGTCAAGAGGGTGGAGTTGGCGGCTGGCCCGCCGGAGGGGCTTGCCGAGAACGAGCTCGAGGAGGCGCGAGCCGTCGCCCGGACATGGGAGGTTCGCTACCAGCAGGTAGTCCGGGAGAGGGACGTCCTCCTCGAGATGCGGGAAGGGCCGCCGCCGGCTAAGCTGGCTAGGGCGGGAGGGGGCACGACACCACCTCCGGAAGGGAAGAATGGTGGGAATGGAGGGGGGTCCCGGCCAAAGCACTCGCCCGAGGAGCTGGAGGCAATGGGACTCGGGCCTACCCCGGACAGGAAGGAGGGGACGCCGAATCGCCGGCCGCGTCCTCTGGCGCGATTCGACGCCGGGGAGGAGGAGTCGCCACCATCGCTACGCGACGTCGAGCGACTGGTTGACCGCGTCGTGGGGGAAAAGCTGGAGGCCCTCGAGAGCCGTATCCTGGCGGCCTTGCCCCCCCTCCGGGAGAAGGAGGTACCTGCCGACGCTGCGGACCGTCCTATGGGCGTTCCGGGCGTTGGTGGGGAGCCTTCCGAAGCCCGGGGAAAGGGAAAGGGAGGGGGAAGAAGGCGGGACCAGGAGGGTCCCAGCCAGTGGCGGTCCCATCAGGACCAGGGGCGGGGACTGCTCCCCGCCCATCCGGACCCGTGAATTCGGGTCCCGGGGAGGGGGGCTGGGCCAAAGTGGTGTCCCATCGGAGCAAGCGGGCGGCCAAAGTGGCCGAAGCGCAGCATCCTCCGGGCCCCTCTGCGGTTGCCGGTGCCCCCCGAGGGACAGTCCCTTCGAAGGGACAAGTGGGAGATCCCCCTCCCAGCGGGAGGAAGGCGCCTCGGTTGCCGAGGCTGCCGAGAACGGCTGAGGTCGTGATGACCGTGCCGCAGGGGTGCAAGGCCACGTATGCCTCCGCGATGGAGAAGGTCACGTCGTCGTTCTCCTTGGAGGAGGTCGGCGTGACCGATGGGCTTACCTACGCCCGAGCCCGAACCGGTGCCCTCATGTTGAGGATCTCCGGGGAGGGTGGTCGGGCGAAGGCGGCCGCCATGGCGGAGCGCATGAGGACGGCGCTCGGGGGATCGGGGGTGACGGTGAGCACTCCCACTCGAACGGCCGAGGTTCGACTACGGGGGTTGGACGTCTGTTCAACTCCCGAGACGATCCGAGACGCCCTCGCTGCTGCGGCTAGCTGCGACAGCGGGGAGGTTCGAGTGGGGGTCGTGCACCGACCACCCACAGCGGGGAATAATGGGCCCGGCACGTGCTGGGTCCGGCTGCCGTTGGCGGCCGCGAGGAAGTTGGCCGGGGTAGGCCGAGTAAGAGTGGGGTGGACCTCTGCGAGAGTGGAGGTGCTGGAGCAGCGTCCGCTCCAGTGCTTCCGTTGCCTCCTCAGGGGTCACACGTGGGCGCAATGCACCCACACGGGTGAGGCGAGCCGGATCGACCGGTGTTATCGATGTGGGGAGGTTGGCCATTGGGCGGCGAAATGTGACGCCGCCCCCAAGTGCCCGCTTTGCAGCGACCTGGGGTTGCCCGCCGGACACCGGTCCGGCACCAAGGCCTGTCCCTCCTTCCAAACTGGGGTCAAACCCGGTCGGAAGGGAGGGCCGGGCGGGGGAAAGGCGGCCGCGACGGATGCGGTCCCTCCGGTCGATCCGCCTCGCCTACCCGACGGGGGGCCGATGGAGGTTGGGGGGGAATAAGAGGCACCGCCCTTCAGGCGGGGCCCCTACTTAGGGGATGGACCTCCTCCCACGACTGGGGGCGCTCCCAGTCGCCGGAGGGGGGGTGAGACGCGTGGGTACCGGTACCCATGCGCTCACGGGAGGGGAGACTGGTTCCGGGGATGCGCGTAATGCATCCCTCCTAGGGACCTGGTCTCATCGCGTACGGTGACCTCCCTCCTCGCTCACGAGGACGGGGGCCGCCGGGGGTCGCGGGGGGGTTCGAGCCGAAACTCGGACTCCCCAACGAGCGATCCACCGGGAAGGGGGATGGGCACGCCTGGCCGTCGGCTGCCTATCCGAGTTTAAGGGGGGTTGCTTTATGGGAGGTCTTTGTAGAAAGACAGCGGGGGCCCAGTTGAGTACTCGCGTGATCCTGGGTGCCCGCATCTAATGTCTAGGGACGGCTATTGGGGTTTTAGTCGGGGTGGCTCCGACATTGGCCATCCTTATCTTCGGCGATAGGGATGGTTATCCATAAGGGATTTCCCCAATCCAAAAAAAAAGGTTAGGTTAGGTTAGGTTAGGTCTTTAGATCTCACTAGCGGAGGAAAGTCATCAGGTTTATTTCATTCTCTCACACAGCAAAAGTCGCGCTCAGTACACGGTAGTGATCGTTACAATAGTTACAGTCGAGCCGATCGCGAACAGAGATTTCCGTCACCGGAAGCATAAGAACATAGTGCATTCCCGCGAATAAGTTTGTGAAATAAGTAAAACTAGAGTCTACACGAACTCAGTGCGAACGAACGCGGCACACACAGCGCAATCAGACGTGAGGCAAATCAACCTTCACCGGGAATCGTCGGCGATAATCAAGTAAGGTAGGATCAACTATCCTCTAGCTCGGAAAATAGCAAGCCAAGGTACCCCAGTGATTATCGACAAGTAACGGACGGTGAAGAGGCGCGGCGTCTCCCAAGTAACGTAATTAGTAGCACACGAACAGCGTTACAAATCGTAGTTTTGAATTATCAAATAAATCACGCTCCGTGGCGACCGCGCGGCGATAGGACTCAGCGCGGAGTGCCATCTCTCGGAACGACAATTAAAATCAACAAGCATTCTCATAGCCGGCGGAAATTAGCTCAATACAAAGCTTCATTCATTCAGACAAGCAGATATACGAATCACCGACAAACAGATAGCCAATTTCAGCAACAAGCAAACAGTCCGCGGTAGAAGGTTTCGTTCCCTTTCGAAGGAAGCACTGCGATGAAATCTCTCTCTCTCTCTCTCTCTCTCACTCTCTCTCTCACTCACTCACTCACTCTCACTCTCTCTCTCTCTCACTCTCTCTCTTTCTCTCTCACTCTTTCTCTCTCACTCTCTCTCTCTCACTCTCTCTCTCTCTCTCTCTCTCTCTCTCTCTCTCTCTCTCTCTCTCTCTCTCTATTATGACATCACGAGAACATTACAAGATTAGAACCGATACAGAATCAAATAGACTACTTTTCCGCCCGACATACACATCCGTACTAAAATCACACAAATGGAAATATAGTAGTTGAAATCGGTAGAACGGTCGCGGCAACGAGCTCGGTTCCTCGTTAAAGAAGAAATCTCTAAAGGGGCGAGAAACAGTTGCTAGATTACTTGCTTTTCACTCTGACAAACAAGCAAAGGGAACAAGGGGTCTCTCGATTCAAAGACGCGACGACACACAAACATCGTAGCAAATCTTAACAAGTTTCACGGAACTAACTATTAGTATTATAATCTGAGTCGCAGGAGAGAGAGAGGTTTTCACCGCAGCGTAGATTTTCACAGCACAAATATGACACTTTCACTCAAAAACAGCCTCTGACGAGAAAGAGGTTTCACTGCGCTGTATCCATCGTCGACGCGCTGCCTGGGCGAGACTGCCTAAACATGGAAGCGATGCCTCGTTTCTGCACCGTCACATTGTCCAATGCACAACTCCTCCCGCGCACCCAAAAGGAGAAACCACAGCTAGAGTAATTCCTAAGGAAATAAGAGAAAATGCACATTAAAAAACGAAGATTAGAGTATAATCCTATCGGAACTTAGTATACGTCATTATAGGAAAGACTGTTATTAATTAGGAACGTAGAGGCACAAACTAAGAGAGAGAATAGTCATAGATTACCGGAGGAAATTGCGCGCCGAACCCTTTTAACATTTCAAGTCACCGGAAAGTTCATCGATAATTATAATACATAACAGTTATTGGTCGTCTAGAGAAAAATCACAAGCATTTAGTCCTACAGAAATGGGAGCCGTTAAAGGAAAAGTAGGAACGGGGGGAAGAGGGAAAGAGCTCGAATGATCGTTATTAATTAGAAAACATAGAAGCACAGTCAATAGAGAAAAACTGTCATAGATTACCTGAGGAAACTGATCGCCGAACTCTCCAGCATCGAATCTCGAGTCACCTGAAAGATTTTAAACAGTATTAGTAATAGAGCCATTATTAGAAGTAAGAGATAACGTACATTAAAAGGCAAAAATCACAGTACAATCCTATCAGAATTTAGTATACGTCATTACACGAAAGATTGTTATTAACTGGAACGTAGAGGCGCAAGCTAAGAGAGAGAATCGTCATAGATTACCGGAGAAAATCGAGCGCCGAACCCTTCTAGCGTTGAATCTCGAGCCACCGGAAAGCTCATCGATAATCAATATACAAAATAATTATTAGTCGTCTAGAGAAAAAATCACAAGCATTTAGTCCCACAGAAATGGGAGCCGCTAAAGGAAAAAGTAGAAGCAGAGAAAGAGGGAAAGAGCTCGAATGACTGTTATTAATTAGGAAACTTAGAAGTATAGTCGATAGAGAAAAACTGTCACAGATTACCTGAGGAAATTGATCGCCGAACCGTCCAGTATTGAATCTCGAGTCACCTGAAAGATTTTAAATATTATCAGTAGAATCTCGAGCCGAAGCCTTCTGCTTAACCCGCCGCACTCAACGGACGAAAGCAGCCGCGACAAAATAGACTAAGCAAATACTTATTTCTCCGTAATGTAGCAGATGCCCGCGAAAACGCAACAAACATAACAGCTCGATCGAACGCATCGAACGTCAACGCGAGGTTAGGGCGCGAAGCAACACGTGGCGAAAGGGCGCGAGAATCAAACGCGTGACGAGGTTTCGATCGACGCCGGGAGAAAGGGACCGCGGAAAACGACCGCGATCTCCCCGATATCGATCGAAAAGACCAAATGAGCAACAAAGGGAAGGGTCAGGAGGAAGAAAACGGAGAAAAAAATTCTTCGTCTCGCGGCCGGGCCGAACCGAGGCGCGAACCGATGATCTCCCGGAAAAGAGAATCGACGGGAACGCGAAACGAAAAATCGATAAAAAGTTAGAAATCGGAAATTCGGGCGTAGGGAGAATCGAAAATAATAGAGAGCGAAGCGGGAAGATGCGGTCTGTGTAGTGGACTATGGAAAAAGTCGCTGCAGGCCGGATTTTCCTTACTTTGCTTCGTAGGGCGGTTTTCTCCGCGGCGTTTCGTATGATCGGCCAGAGAGCGCGTTTCTGCGAAACACGCGAAAATCACCGTTACTGATTATACATTGCAACCAAGGGAAAACGCTTAGAGAAAACGAATATACTTACCCCGGCATCGTAGGAGAACGGTCGCGAGATAAACGCGGCATCAATACACGGATTAACTGAAAGATATATTACCGGGGCAATAAAAAGACTGACCTCGCCGGGACGGGAACTAGGGATCGCAACGCGTAGAAATTAAAAGAACTTCCACGTTTATATTTACAACAACGGTTATGACTCTCTCCCCAGAAATAGATCCCAAACGGTCAGGTATACGGAAAGCAACGGTTATTCTTTGTCCCGGGGAAAAAATCAGACCCACGTGTTGTCCAAACAAATAGCTGAAGCCGTTGAAAAATTTTCAAGACACCGGAACGTACGCAAAACAGATGGCTAGCAATCGGTCCCTCAAGAACCCACTCAGAGTCAACTTTCTATCTCGAGGGTCCGAGCGAAGGAAAAATTCTTCCCGAGCGAACAATGGGCCTCGCCCGAACGTTCCCTTAGCTGTCGACATCTTGTCGCCTCGGTAGGGGCGTAGCCCATCCCCCCCCCAACTGCCCTCGGTCTGGAAGGGGGAGAAGGCGGGATCTTGGAGACGCATAGGGGTGCCCTTGTCCGAGCAGAGAAACGGCTCGCAGTCTTTAGATCTCACTAGCGGAGGAAAGTCATCAGGTTTATTTCATTCTCTCACACAGCAAAAGTCGCGCTCAGTACACGGTAGTGATCGTTACAATAGTTACAGTCGAGCCGATCGCGAACAGAGATTTCCGTCACCGGAAGCATAAGAACATAGTGCATTCCCGCGAATAAGTTTGTGAAATAAGTAAAACTAGAGTCTACACGAACTCAGTGCGAACGAACGCGGCACACACAGCGCAATCAGACGTGAGGCAAATCAACCTTCACCGGGAATCGTCGGCGATAATCAAGTAAGGTAGGATCAACTATCCTCTAGCTCGGAAAATAGCAAGCCAAGGTATCCCAGTGATTATCGACAAGTAACGGACGGTGAAGAGGCGCGGCGTCTCCCAAGTAACGTAATTAGTAGCACACGAACAGCGTTACAAATCGTAGTTTTGAATTATCAAATAAATCACGCTCCGTGGCGACCGCGCGGCGATAGGACTCAGCGCGGAGTGCCATCTCTCGGAACGACAATTAAAATCAACAAGCATTCTCATAGCCGGCGGAAATTAGCTCAATACAAAGCTTCATTCATTCAGACAAGCAGATATACGAATCACCGACAAACAGATAGCCAATTTCAGCAACAAGCAAACAGTCCGCGGTAGAAGGTTTCGTTCCCTTTCGAAGGAAGCACTGCGATGAAATCTCTCTCTCTCTCTCTCTCTCTCTCTCTCTCTCTCTCACTCTCTCTCTCACTCACTCACTCACTCTCACTCTCTCTCTCTCACTCTCTCTCTTTCTCTCTCACTCTTTCTCTCTCACTCTCTCTCTCTCTCACTCTCTCTCTCTCTCCTCTCTCTCTCTCTCTCTCTCTCTCTCTCTCTCTCTCTCTCTCTCTCTATTATGACATCACGAGAACATTACAAGATTAGAACCGATACAGAATCAAATAGACTACTTTTCCGCCCGACATACACATCCGTACTAAAATCACACAAATGGAAATATAGTAGTTGAAATCGGTAGAACGGTCGCGGCAACGAGCTCGGTTCCTCGTTAAAGAAGAAAATCTCTAAAGGGGCGAGAAACAGTTGCTAGATTACTTGCTTTTCACTCTGACAAACAAGCAAAGGGAACAAGGGGTCTCTCGATTCAAAGACGCGACGACACACAAACATCGTAGCAAATCTTAACAAGTTTCACGGAACTAACTATTAGTATTATAATCTGAGTCGCAGGAGAGAGAGAGGTTTTCCACCGCAGCGTAGATTTTCACAGCACAAATATGACACTTTCACTCAAAAACAGCCTCTGACGAGAAAGAGGTTTCACTGCGCTGTATCCATCGTCGACGCGCTGCCTGGGCGAGACTGCCTAAACATGGAAGCGATGCCTCGTTTCTGCACCGTCACATTGTCCAATGCACAACTCCTCCCGCGCACCCAAAAGGAGAAACCACAGCTAGAGTAATTCCTAAGGAAATAAGAGAAAATGCACATTAAAAAAACGAAGATTAGAGTATAATCCTATCGGAACTTAGTATACGTCATTATAGGAAAGACTGTTATTAATTAGGAACGTAGAGGCACAAACTAAGAGAGAGAATAGTCATAGATTACCGGAGGAAATTGCGCGCCGAACCCTTTTAACATTTCAAGTCACCGGAAAGTTCATCGATAATTATAATACATAACAGTTATTGGTCGTCTAGAGAAAAATCACAAGCATTTAGTCCTACAGAAATGGGAGCCGTTAAAGGAAAAGTAGGAACGGGGGGAAGAGGGAAGAAGAGCTCGAATGATCGTTATTAATTAGAAAACATAGAAGCACAGTCAATAGAGAAAAACTGTCATAGATTACCTGAGGAAACTGATCGCCGAACTCTCCAGCATCGAATCTCGAGTCACCTGAAAGATTTTAAACAGTATTAGTAATAGAGCCATTATTAGAAGTAAGAGATAACGTACATTAAAAGGCAAAAATCACAGTACAATCCTATCAGAATTTAGTATACGTCATTACACGAAAGATTGTTATTAACTGGAACGTAGAGGCGCAAGCTAAGAGAGAGAATCGTCATAGATTACCGGAGAGAAAATCGAGCGCCGAACCCTTCTAGCGTTGAATCTCGAGCCACCGGAAAGCTCATCGATAATCAATATACAAAATAATTATTAGTCGTCTAGAGAAAAAATCACAAGCATTTAGTCCCACAGAAATGGGAGCCGCTAAAGGAAAAAGTAGAAGCAGAGAAAGAGGGAAAGAGCTCGAATGACTGTTATTAATTAGGAAACTTAGAAGTATAGTCGATAGAGAAAAACTGTCACAGATTACCTGAGGAAATTGATCGCCGAACCGTCCAGTATTGAATCTCGAGTCACCTGAAAGATTTTAAATATTATCAGTAGAATCTCGAGCCGAAGCCTTCTGCTTAACCCGCCGCACTCAACGGACGAAAGCAGCCGCGACAAAATAGACTAAGCAAATACTTATTTCTCCGTAATGTAGCAGATGCCCGCGAAAACGCAACAAACATAACAGCTCGATCGAACGCATCGAACGTCAACGCGAGGTTAGGGCGCGAAGCAACACGTGGCGAAAGGGCGCGAGAATCAAACGCGTGACGAGGTTTCGATCGACGCCGGGAGAAAGGGACCGCGGAGAAACGACCGCGATCTCCCCGATATCGATCGAAAAGACCAAATGAGCAACAAAGGGAAGGGTCAGGAGGAAGAAAACGGAGAAAAAAAATTCTTCGTCTCGCGGCCGGGCCGAACCGAGGCGCGAACCGATGATCTCCCGGAAAAGAGAATCGACGGGAACGCGAAACGAAAAATCGATAAAAAGTTAGAAATCGGAAATTCGGGCGTAGGGAGAATCGAAAATAATAGAGAGCGAAGCGGGAAGATGCGGTCTGTGTAGTGGACTATGGAAAAAGTCGCTGCAGGCCGGATTTTCCTTACTTTGCTTCGTAGGGCGGTTTTCTCCGCGGCGTTTCGTATGATCGGCCAGAGAGCGCGTTTCTGCGAAACACGCGAAAATCACCGTTACTGATTATACATTGCAACCAAGGGAAAACGCTTAGAGAAAACGAATATACTTACCCCGGCATCGTAGGAGAACGGTCGCGAGATAAACGCGGCATCAATACACGGATTAACTGAAAGATATATTACCGGGGCAATAAAAAGACTGACCTCGCCGGGACGGGAACTAGGGATCGCAACGCGTAGAAATTAAAAGAACTTCCACGTTTATATTTACAACAACGGTTATGACTCTCTCCCCAGAAATAGATCCCAAACGGTCAGGTATACGGAAAGCAACGGTTATTCTTTGTCCCGGGGAAAAAATCAGACCCACGTGTTGTCCAAACAAATAGCTGAAGCCGTTGAAAAATTTTCAAGACACCGGAACGTACGCAAAACAGATGGCTAGCAATCGGTCCCTCAAGAACCCACTCAGAGTCAACTTTCTATCTCGAGGGTCCGAGCGAAGGAAAAATTCTTCCCGAGCGAACAATGGGCCTCGCCCGAACGTTCCCTTAGCTGTCGACATCTTGTCGCCTCGGTAGGGGCGTAGCCCATCCCCCCCCCAACTGCCCTCGGTCTGGAAGGGGAGAAGGCGGGATCTTGGAGACGCATAGGGGTGCCCTTGTCCGAGCAGAGAAACGGCTCGCAGTCTTTAGATCTCACTAGCGGAGGAAAGTCATCAGGTTTATTTCATTCTCTCACACAGCAAAAGTCGCGCTCAGTACACGGTAGTGATCGTTACAATAGTTACAGTCGAGCCGATCGCGAACAGAGATTTCCGTCACCGGAAGCATAAGAACATAGTGCATTCCCGCGAATAAGTTTGTGAAATAAGTAAAACTAGAGTCTACACGAACTCAGTGCGAACGAACGCGGCACACACAGCGCAATCAGACGTGAGGCAAATCAACCTTCACCGGGAATCGTCGGCGATAATCAAGTAAGGTAGGATCAACTATCCTCTAGCTCGGAAAATAGCAAGCCAAGGTATCCCAGTGATTATCGACAAGTAACGGACGGTGAAGAGGCGCGGCGTCTCCCAAGTAACGTAATTAGTAGCACACGAACAGCGTTACAAATCGTAGTTTTGAATTATCAAATAAATCACGCTCCGTGGCGACCGCGCGGCGATAGGACTCAGCGCGGAGTGCCATCTCTCGGAACGACAATTAAAATCAACAAGCATTCTCATAGCCGGCGGAAATTAGCTCAATACAAAGCTTCATTCATTCAGACAAGCAGATATACGAATCACCGACAAACAGATAGCCAATTTCAGCAACAAGCAAACAGTCCGCGGTAGAAGGTTTCGTTCCCTTTCGAAGGAAGCACTGCGATGAAATCTCTCTCTCTCTCTCTCTCTCTCTCTCTCTCTCTCTCTCACTCTCTCTCTCACTCACTCACTCACTCTCACTCTCTCTCTCTCTCACTCTCTCTCTTTCTCTCTCACTCTTTCTCTCTCACTCTCTCTCTCTCTCACTCTCTCTCTCTCTCTCTCTCTCTCTCTCTCTCTCTCTCTCTCTCTCTCTCTATTATGACATCACGAGAACATTACAAGATTAGAACCGATACAGAATCAAATAGACTACTTTTCCGCCCGACATACACATCCGTACTAAAATCACACAAATGGAAATATAGTAGTTGAAATCGGTAGAACGGTCGCGGCAACGAGCTCGGTTCCTCGTTAAAGAAGAAATCTCTAAAGGGGCGAGAAACAGTTGCTAGATTACTTGCTTTTCACTCTGACAAACAAGCAAAGGGAACAAGGGGTCTCTCGATTCAAAGACGCGACGACACACAAACATCGTAGCAAATCTTAACAAGTTTCACGGAACTAACTATTAGTATTATAATCTGAGTCGCAGGAGAGAGAGAGGTTTTCACCGCAGCGTAGATTTTCACAGCACAAATATGACACTTTCACTCAAAAACAGCCTCTGACGAGAAAGAGGTTTCACTGCGCTGTATCCATCGTCGACGCGCTGCCTGGGCGAGACTGCCTAAACATGGAAGCGATGCCTCGTTTCTGCACCGTCACATTGTCCAATGCACAACTCCTCCCGCGCACCCAAAAGGAGAAACCACAGCTAGAGTAATTCCTAAGGAAATAAGAGAAAATGCACATTAAAAAACGAAGATTAGAGTATAATCCTATCGGAACTTAGTATACGTCATTATAGGAAAGACTGTTATTAATTAGGAACGTAGAGGCACAAACTAAGAGAGAGAATAGTCATAGATTAACCGGAGGAAATTGCGCGCCGAACCCTTTTAACATTTCAAGTCACCGGAAAGTTCATCGATAATTATAATACATAACAGTTATTGGTCGTCTAGAGAAAATCACAAGCATTTAGTCCTACAGAAATGGGAGCCGTTAAAGGAAAAGTAGGAACGGGGGGAAGAGGGAAAGAGCTCGAATGATCGTTATTAATTAGAAAACATAGAAGCACAGTCAATAGAGAAAAACTGTCATAGATTACCTGAGGAAACTGATCGCCGAACTCTCCAGCATCGAATCTCGAGTCACCTGAAAGATTTTAAACAGTATTAGTAATAGAGCCATTATTAGAAGTAAGAGATAACGTACATTAAAAGGCAAAAATCACAGTACAATCCTATCAGAATTTAGTATACGTCATTACACGAAAGATTGTTATTAACTGGAACGTAGAGGCGCAAGCTAAGAGAGA